>RCIC01000040.1:735000-939485 GCA_018883505.1 Ceratosolen fusciceps
CTTTATGTATCGTTTAATTGGATATAAACTCAGTTTCTAGATATAATGTAAATATTCGAGCAATGAAATTATAAATTTACTCACGAACGTATAATGTCATACGCATTCGATGTTACATTATCAATGACGATGACGATGACGATGACAATGACAACGATGATGATAATAGTAATAAGAATAATAAGAATAATAATAGTATCGGTAACGAGAATAAGGTAATAAATAAAGGGGGCGAATGAAAGAAAGATGAGCAGGTATTATTGAGCAAATATTGTAATGGTAGAGGGACGAAAGTTTACGAGCTTCGGATTGCGTTTAGAGTGGAGCGTCGAATGAATTTCATGTCGGCGTTTAGAAACACCGGACACTTGTGCGCCAATATATCATTTATTTGAACCGTATATATCTCCCCCCCCTCTCGTTCTAATAAGAACAAAAATAACGTTTACCTGGTCGACGGCTCCGCTTCTGCACGACTTCGCCGTGGATTCGCAAATCCATTGTCAACGATGATTATAATATTTATTGTAATATATTCTCCTTAATTTGACGATACGATGCGTACGAATAGGAATTCATAGGCAAAGTACTAAAGTCAGGATAAATACAATAACTAGCCCTACGAATGACCTCTTGATATCACGGAAAATAATGTAAATCATTAGGGACGAACGTGACCGCGCTGTTTCGTAGACATTATGGCCGCATCGAATGACTTTACACTATCGCCTTGATTATTATCATTACGTACGCGATCTTTACGTAAGGGACATTTCTTTCTTTTAATTCGACACGATGGATTTTAAATAACGCGCCTCCGTCGCCTATAAAGTGGCACACCGTAATCGATACTAATTGTATAGTTATCGATATAACTTGGGCGCAGATACTTTGAGCGGAACTTACTTATATCCCTACGCGTGTCGAGGACTCCTTTAGCCGGGAGAGGATTTATCCGTCTTTTAAGGACATTAAGGGGATGTGTAAGACAATGACTTCCCAAGTAGAATAACATGAATAAATTTTTAAAGAAATTGTTTAGCGGAGAGCTTTTTTTTTTTTTTTTTGCGCGCGTTAAATTGCTAATTGATAAGCTTAAGAAGGCTTGTGGGACATTGACGTGCGCAGGTCTACTACAAGATCTTTTGCGCGGCTCGTAAGATCGTGCTCGAAGAGAAACGTGCCCAAAGTCATCTGGAAGCGTACTGCCACTTGGACATGGAGCAGCAGCTCCCGGCGCCGATTATTCACCAGAAGAGCGTCGGCTCCGAGGTCCAGGCAACCCGGGGAGCCTCGCCCGTCGAGCATCACCGGAGCTCCAGTGCTTCAACGACGGTCAGTGGCCCTCCCCTCATTAACAATTATTCCTTATTCATTAATAACCCGTATGTAATAATTACCCGTACTTACTTTAAGCCTCAGACATTGCCGATACGCATTATAATAACGTAACGTGAGGAGCCCTAAATATTACTAAATATTTATTTATGCATAATCAACTAAGCCCCAATAAGTTTCATATTATTCCCAATAACCCCGAGTATCCTTTGGCAACAATGACGTATTTTATAAATCCCAACGTCTCCCAACGTCTCCCGAGATATTTTCTCTCCCAAAATATTATCTTTTTATTATCTGTTATACATTATACATTATATTCTATCCACTTATCTATTAATTTCTAAGATTTAATATGAAACGTCGACGTTCAAATAAGCTCGCGCATTCCACGTTATTGTTATATAACTACATACTCGATTCGTCCGTCCAGGTTTAATTACCGAAATCTTGTCACGCATCGGTCGGTAAATATTTGTCCTTGAATTGCGTCTTATCCTGCACGAATACGGTTGCTTTCCGAGCTTACCGTCTATTTATTTCCTTATCTCCTTCGGTCATCGACGAGCTCCAAAAGAATGCCTTTAATTCTACAAACATGCTTTGTAGAACTTATTACGTCCGAGGCACGCCTAGAAATTATAAGAAAAATTTAATCGGAAACAATAGCTAATACAATGTCTTAAGGAGTTATACGTGTCTATGTATATATATATATATAGAAGTATACGTGTGCGTATTAAAGGATTTATGCTACATTGTTGAATGAAAGCAACGGGTATTCGTATGTAATTCATACGTAGTACGTTGATAAACTCGAATAAACTTGTCATAAATAATCTATGACGTTTTTTTTTAATCAAAAGACCATTTTTCTCACTCGAGACGACGCATCTGATATTTCAAGGCAAAACGTATTTACTTCAAAAATATAAATTTTGCACATTCTCTCTCTCTCTCTCTCTATGTCTATCTATGTTTTATCTATGTTTTATCTATCTATCTGTGTATGTCCGTGCTGATGTAGCGACACTTAATGTCCCTGCCTCTTTCGTCGTGTTTGTTTTCGTCTTTGCCTCTCCGGCAATACACAAACAAGGTTTCAGCCTCGCAAGCTCTCAGCGCCATTACTTTGAAACCGCACTTCACAAACACACGGCACAGCCGCTCCCGCATAAACACACGAGACAAAGGGGCCACTTATCTTCTCTCTCTCTCTCTCTCCACGGTTTCTACAAGCGTTCGCGCATATAATCATATGTGCAGTACAAGTTCTACGGGCGCCAATCGCAAATTCAAGTGCTACGGCTCCCAAGCGCATATTATTATTATTATTATTATTATTATTATTGATAGTCGAAAGGTTAATTATACCGACATTGGGACATTCAACGGAAAATATCTTTTACGCCTCCATCTCACTCACTCCCCCTTAAAATAGCATTAACACGTCGTTCGCGCTCACGCCGTCACTACGATTGACATCCCTCACGCGAAATCTTAAATATCAGAAATGATCTGCGTTATTCAAAATTTATTGCCTCCACAAGTAGGAATAATAATCGTGCATTATCAATCGCATAGAAACAAATACAGAGAGAGAGAGAGAGAGAGAATATGTATGGGATAGCAGTTTCGGGGTAATAAAATATATCGTGGCTGGACGTTCGAAAGCCTAAAAAGTGCTAAAATAAAATAAAAAGGAGGAAAATCGAGTGGACGTAAGTAAAGTAAAAGTGCGTGTCGTAAAGCTCCGATACAACCTTCGAAATACAAGACTCGGAATTCTTGCGGACACTTTAGAGAGCCGTGGACTAATAGAGTTCACTTGGTCCATAGTTCTCGAGAGATTATTGGATCTTCGGTCCGTTACGGCAAGGGCGAACCGTGGGGCGGTGGTGGGGGCGGAGGTGGTGGGGAGGGAGGTACCGAGACTTTGAAAGGGTCGATCCTCGAATGAGAAGAAAAAGTTGGCCAAGTATTTTTCACGCGAACGCCGATTTCCTCCTTTTCTTTTTCGAATATCATTTTCGAATCTCTCGAATAGCGTATACTCGCTTCGCGTACAAGTACACCAACACCAACGAGGCCTTTGTACAAAATTGGTCCACGGCTTTCGCCAGTCTCCCATCCCGCGCGACGAGACGTTTACGAGCAATAAAGAAAAGATAGTTTGCCGTAGGAAGATGAAAGATGAAAAGAAGAGAAAAGAAGAAGAAGAAGAAGAAGAAGAAGAAGAAAAGCCTTTTAAACTCGTGCAGAAATTTTATCGGCGATCTAAGGTCGATGCATTACAAGATTTTCCTTACTTGACACCCGCGCAAAGCAAAATATCTTGCAAATTCTATGAAAGAAATGAATCGGGCATTTCCGTTAACTAATGCCGATCGATCGACAAATTAATAACGATATACGTACGTATACGCATGGACATCAATGTATTGGGTATAGGAATTTTCTTCTTCTTTTTTTATATATAAAATATACGCACATGATGTTTATTCGATAAATATTGGCTAATGAAAGGAGGGGAAAAGAAAATCTACAATTGACGATATAATCGAATAAATAAACGATATAATTTGGAATGAGCTTTAATTTGATTTTTTTTTTGAAAACCTGACGCCATACAAATAAAGTTATTGCAATTAACTGAAAGTCCAAATGTTTATTGTTGTACGTTTGAAAAACAAGAAAAAAGAAGCGTTGGGTGCTGTAAGAGCGTTTGTTGGTCAACTCGCGGGGGCGAGGGATCGCGGATAAATTGGGGAGAGTCGCCCCCTCTCTCCGGATTCCCCGGTATCGGTGTATTTCATATCGCAAGGGGTCATTCGGGTTTAAAAAGTATAAAGTGATTTTAATGATGATCCATTGAGGCCTCGAGATAAGAGAGAGAGAGCGCGCTTATACAGGTGCGAACGTATCCACTATCGCATCGACAAAATAATTGACCTGTCCTTGAGTCAATAAGTCTCGCTCGCCTCACCCCGGCACGTCAATGCTCCTTAAACTTCCTCCAGAGCTATTCATCCGTTACATACGTAATGGACCAATTAACCAATCAACTTCTCCCATTCGGATCCCATTACTTTCGTTCGTTATTCTCATATATACAATGCCAAACTGTCGCCGACAGTCCCGTAAACGACGTAGGACACTTTCGTTAAACTTTCGTTACAATTTGTCAATTAGTCGTTTTTTATTAATTCACGAAGATTACATACGTTTTTTTTATTAATCTCGCCATTGCTATAAGTCGCTGTAAATAAAATGTTCATACCTCAAGTGCTAGTATATTGTATATCGAACCTCAAGACATTGATGATTAACAAATGTCATTTGTAATTCTTTTTTCTTTCTTTCGTTTTCTTTTCTTTTTGAAATTCCACTTGAATTCCATAATCGATCTCCTGTAATTTTTGAATTCTTATATAATTTTTAAATGAGCATAAAAAATCCTTCTTTGCAATCAAATCAAATCCACAATTCCACGATCAATTATTTTCACTTATACTATTCGATACGGATTGGCCCAATAATTTGACAGTCAGAATAATAATTATCTCTCTATTACTCATTAAATGAACGCGTTCCGTCTTTGTCGATAATTAAACATTTCTATCCCCGCACTAGTTTGAAATTTAAGCTAATGTATAATATAAAATATTCACGTGCAATATTGTTAAAATACTAGTGAGAGTAAGATCGATACGTGTAAATTAAGAGATCCATCGCACCTGATTAGATACATACAAAAACTTTGAAATTAATCTATAAGGCGTGTTAAGTAATGGGGAAAAAATAAAATTTTATATTAATAAATTCAATAATATTAATATTAGAAAAATAGAAAGTAAAATTACGAGCAGAAAAAAGAGACGTAGATCATGATTTAATTGAGATGCATTCCGATGGGAAATATTTTAACCTCCAATGTTATTGATTTTATTATCGAGAAGACTCGTATCTTCAGGACTAAAAGTTATATTTATTTCCAATAAATAAATATAAATTCAACGTACGTATTTCATCAACAATTAAATATTTCTGCTTGGAAATTCAACCAGTTTTAGATTTAATAAAGAAATCCTCCTTTAAGGACGCGGAAAACTGGAATATGAGAATTTTCAAATTTACATACATTATTTACATAAAATTAGTATTGAAATGAAAATTTATTTAAATTGCAAAATAGTATAAAAATATTTTACAGGCCTTACAATGCTATCTATCGATTATTCAAGTATTCTTCGAATTAGTTGAAAATCCAGTTCAGTCCGACGTGATTAATTTTATATTTTTTAAATAATTCCAAATCGGAATTATACACCCGATAACACGCGCATTCCTTAGCATTTTCCAAATAATTTCCTTAAAGTTTCATTATTAATTATTTCATAACTATTATAATTATTAATATAAAAAAATTAGTCTTGGAAAAGGGGAAGGGAATAACAATTCAATCGTCTATTATTTACAATGCAATGGAAATTAATAATTTTCATATTGTAAATGCAAATGAATGTACAATACGGACGTACATATATGTATTTTTTTTTTTTTGTCACCTTCGCTATGTCGTTAGTACTACGTGTACTTCAGTTCATTTTTTTCATGTTTTTGTATGGAACTAGATCAGTCAGAGAAAAAAGAAAAAGAAAAAAAAGAACGAACTTGAGAAACTTTGGACGTTTCGTTGGGGGGGGGGGGGGGAATCTTATCTAAAAGCATAAGTTAACCTAATCGTGTACTGTAATATTATGGAATTGTATACATTTTTGAAAATAAATAATAAAGTATAAAAAAAAAAATTGTACGCGTTAGTAAATAATGGTAATAATACATTACGTCGAAAGGAATAAAGGATATTGATTGCGTACGCATTACGTAATTGATGATTTACTATAAATGTAGGAACACATTACATCTACCTTTAATTTATTTTGCCTTTTTCTTTTTGTAGATATAAGAAAGCATAGATTATCGTAAACAAGGCGAGACTCATTTTTCAATAGAGAGTGTAGTGTGTAGGTAGGTCAGATGGAAGAGCATTTTCATAACATAACGATCCAAGGATTATTTAATAAGATTATTCAACAATGTCAATTTTATTATTTAACGAAGTTTATTTTTTTAAATTCATGAACAATACGCAAAAGATTAAATTCTATATTATTCCTATGAATCTGTCGCGAAATAAATAATAACCAGAGTGAAGTCGAATAAAAACATTCTTAGATGTCAAGTTTAGAGACATAGAGAGAGAGAGAGGGAGGGAGGGGAAAAAGTGCACATAATAATATTGATAGCGCGAACGTACTGCGTGTGCGGCGAATACGGAAGGAAAAGGGATTTTTGGGATCGAGGAGACAACAAAGGTAAATATTACACGTGCATAGCGTTCGCCTTCCTTGCTTTCCCGGTCGCGTGCTCGCCACCGACCCGAAACGTTCGCATGCTTATCGAACTCTGTGGAATAAACTGTCTTGAAAATGTCGGTGCATTGGCAATCGCGCCGCTCACCCCTGCAGGTCCCATCGACCTGCCAATGACCTTCGATGACCTTCGATTGCCGTTTGACGTATAAGCCGTCGTGGGACTGTTGCCGCCGACTGAATGCTTTTAAAGGGTTATTGGGGAATGAAAAAAAAAAAAAATAGGGGGGGGGCGGGGCGCGATACGAAGAGAAAAAAAGTATGAAAATTAGGGGTTATTGTTGGCGTTGGTGAAAAGTGGCCTCGGCGCACGATACACGCACTCTAATCTTCTACGGGCACGTATAACCTCCCTATACGTTCGCGGTCGAGTCAACTGCAAGCCCCAAGAAAGCTCAAGGAGTCGTATGATTTAATTCAAGGATTACTCTTAGTCAGGATTATTCTTCGTATCTTTGCTAAACGTGAGCCCCCTGTACAATGTCGTAATGGACAGTCTCTACCCGTCGCCCGAGAAAATGGATAAAAATCACGGGCAATCAGGGCCAGGTCCTCCGTAACATCCTCCGTAACATCCTCCGTAACATCCTCGGTAAGGAAAATTCGGGGTTGGGGGGGGGGGAGAGAGAGGGTAAAGAGTTTATAAAATTTGTTTATAAAATACATAGGCGGCTCTCTTCCCTTGTTGTTATTATTATTTACGCTGATCGATGTGCCAAGACTTTCTGTTTTAATTTCGACAAATAAAGCGAGTCTCATCCCCTATTACGATCACATTATTATACACGCTCTCTCGGTAGGTGCAATTTATAACGATGGCGCGTACTTCTTCTAAGAAAGTCCTTTTATTTTAATGATGTTTAGATATATGTATATATATGGAAAAGTGTAGCCGTATGAATGGTACAGCCAACCAAGCAGATTTTAAGAGCGTTTATTAAATTATAAAAGCAAAATAATAAATTATAAGAAAAAATACATTCCAAACGTTCAAATAATAATAATAATAATAAAAGAAGAAGAAGAAGAAGAAGTAGAAGAATTATTACGAAGGTCAAAAAATGGATTGCAGATTTATTGAAAACTATGGAGGACGACGTAAGGAACGTAATTACAATATTAAATGTAATATTGAGAGGATGAATGTATTCGAGCTGTGTGGGTAAGACTCCTTTTTTCTTTTTCTTTATTCTTCTTCTTCCTGCGGTAATCCTGCAGCACCTCGTGCCTTCGTCATCCTCGTCATTATCCTCTGGAAAACTTAACCCATCGCAAGACACATTCTTCCGACTATGTTTTTATCTCTTCCAGGAGCCTCCCTTCGCTGGCCAGTTACATAGCCCCGTATAATTCTTACTCTCATCCCCCCCCCCAACTTCACTCCCTTCGTCCGTAACGATACTATATATATATATATATATATCCATAAGGTCGCTAAAATAATTATCTTTCAATTTAACTCCTGCATTAGCACTTTGGGATTACAGAGTTAATAACTCATTCGCAGAAAAGTCTGCGCGGCTACTCTCCCTCTCTCTCTCTCTCTCTCTCTCCCTCTCTCTATCTCTATCTGTTCGTGATCCTTACGCGCGAGTGACGAGTCTTGGCCTCGCCCACCCTCCCTTTAAATTAATACAATTTTATTGTCAATGTTAGTGAGAAAGTATTTGTCGTTTGTTCGTTGCTCAATAATAATTATCGAATTTACAATTCATTGTGTGAGTTTTTTTTGTTTTTGTTTTTTTTCTTGCAATAGATAGGTTTACAGTATTTTTATAATTACGAGAGAGGATGGAATTTTGTTTTCTATCCTTCCGGGGCCAAGTATTGTGATGTAACAAAGCCCCTGTGCATTTTAAGAAATGAATATTTTCGCCTACTCTCCCATGACCATCTCTGCTTCCCAATCTTTTGATGATATGCATCCGTAAAGTTTAAAAGCGATACCTGAAGCTCTTTTGAATATATCTCTTTACACGTATTTCTTCTTCGCAAAGTCATCGGGCATAAAACTTTTTTTCTTCAAATAGCAAAGGAAATATTCATACACGACATGACGCGGGCATGCCTTATCATCATTATACATCCAGATCTTTTCTATATTTTACCGTCCTTATGTATCCTTATGTACCATACTTATGTCGGAACTTATGTATTTAATGCGCATTTCTCGGCTTGTTTTATTTAAACTATTTACTCTAAATAAATAAGCGGGGAAAAGTTATTCTGTCTTTAAATCTTGTAAATCCGATAATACAATGATATTTAAGAAGCGATGACTATCAACGTTAAATTAATTCACGTATTTTTTTTTGTTTTGTTTTTTTTTGCGTTTCTTTACTTTTATATACGAAACATTCAATAATTATTCTTTGTGAAATTTATAATTAGAAAAGTTTGTATCGCGTATAAAGCAAGAAAGAAAGAAAGAAAATGTATAGACAATGCAGGTCTCGTTTTTTCAATAAATGATGATATTTATTTAAAGCCATTTGTCGTGCTTGGCCATGTCCATCTAAGAGGTTTTCAACTTTTTCCAAAAGTCCTATCAATTATATACTTCGTTCGGATCTGTTTTTTTTTCAGGCGACATTTGAAACTTATAAATTATACGCTTGCATATCGAAAGCTTAAAATCTCCGACAGCTTGATCGTCGCCGAACGTAAAGAAAATTATTGTGCTTTTTATGAAAAATGATATAAGTGATTGGCGTATAAGTAGTAGTTTAACTTTCTCAACTTTCAAAGTACCGTAAATGTCCGGGCTCTATACGCTTATTCCCTCGGTAAGACGGCCAAGACAAGGGTAATACGTACGTCGACGTAGATATTCTCTGCTTTAATAATTAACTATTATAATGCCGGAGCGTGTAGTTGTGTCCTGCCGTTCCGATTCCCCTCCCCCCCCCCCTCGCTCCGGCCTCTTACGAATAATTTTTACCCAACGAGATCCTCAAACAATGCCGGGGCAAGCTCGAGTTTTTTTTCTTTTTCTTTTTTTTTTTTTTTTTTTTTGACTTTCAGCATTGAAACGTCCGACATACCTTCCGTTTTTCACAGGATTTGTATACTGTTTTATCAAAGTAATTTTCAACGAATCCGAGATAACTTTGATCGAACATTATTGTTCAACGTTAAAAGAAAAGCTTCACATATTCTCACCACCACGTGTATATATAATTATATTCGACGCAAGATACGAATGACTGTGTTAACCCGCCATACCTATATATATATACGTATATATATTTGCAGCTACATTTTTATGCAGCTGTGAATTTCCAAAGTACAAAGGAGAACGATATACGTTCATTCGCCTTTATTATTCTTCCTTCCTGAACGCTACTAGTGAATACAGACGACCCTCTTCTTTCACCAAAATTGTTGGCGATATGTTTAAGAAAAAAAAAAAAAACTATAACAAGATTGCACACTTTACAAAGACTTAGTAGTGCCTTTTTTTTTAAAAAAAAAAAAGTACTTTTTTTTTATATTAATATCAAGGATATTATTCGTTCATGATATAATTATTTACGCTTTATAGCTCTTACTTTTTCTTCTTCTTCTTCTTCTTTTTTTTAAATAAGTATAAATAAGTCAGAGGACACACGTTGAACGTGAAATTGCTTTAAATTGCCTATACACGCACAAGTATTCTATCCGTTTCTTGTTAATTAGGAATACGCGGTGAATTACATGTGGAAATTTCAAAGAAAAACATTACCATACTCGTCAAAGGGGAGAAATTAAAATATTAATATATTAATAGCCTTAATAAATTATTAAGGACTATGCATTGAGTATTATTATTCATAAAAAAAAAAAACTTTATAATCAGTATGAGAATTCAGCAATTGAGAATGTTCGGGCTTTAAAATTTATGTATAATCTCGTGGAGAGTATGCGCATTATATACCTTCTACATTTAAGAGAGTAAAAAAAAAAAAATTAGATAACTAAAGTTTTTATTAACATAAATGGATAGGGAGATTTTAATCCGCTTTAACTATACTCGGTAAGTAAGTTTCTTTTCAACTGCATTGCATATTTGAAAAATAGAAAAATGTTGAATTCCAAAGTAACGGCCGGGAGAGCCCCATGCCCTTATGTTAACCATAATTAGTTCAAGGCAGAGTAAAATTGCAGCAAAAAAAAAAAAAAAAAGAAAAAACAAAAAGAACTTTGGAATTAAGAATGGCATTCGTTATCAAGTGAAGTAGATAAACGTGGAACCCATTACTTTATTATAATAAATTAACGTTAATATCAGTTGGAGTTTTTAATTAAAACATTTTCCTCCTTACGTATTCCATCCAATGGAATTTACACAAAGAATTGGAACGATTTCATTGATTCAGCGTCTACGCAACATTTCTTTATACTATTACAATAGAGAAGCTTATGCTTTAAACGGAGATGAGTTTACATCGATACAAATTTCCATACGTTCCATTGTTTTCGACAATTATTCCTCAAGTCTTTTTTACAGTTCGATTGTACACATACGATTGCATAAAAGTCATTAGAGAATCTGCCTCTAACGCAAACGCCGTGCAACGACAAGCTAATGTATAATCAGTCAAAGAGGAGAGACAATAATAATAACCGCTGAAATGCTTCCAATCAAATTTATCAAATACATTACATTACATGGAATTTAACGTAGCCACGAATGGGATGTCGTGCCTATTAGGCCGCGCGTACATTGTCAAAAAGTATTTGTCTATTTATCTATTGACGTGTTGATGAACGACGAAAAGATCGTCCCATTGCAAAAAAAAAAAAAAAACGGTCCATTGCAAGGTTAAAGTGGATTGCAAGGTGGAAAATCTGCATGGTCGGATCTGCCGGGCGCTACCCTCATTCCATTAGAATTTATCGGGCGCGCTAAAAGTACAGGATATGCCTTTCTAATCTTCGGCAGCAAAGAGGGCAGGGGAAACGATATTTCTAACGCGTATTTTAACGTATTTTTATTATCCGCATTATTAAACTTCCTTGAGAATAAAAGTCATTATGTATTTTAAATCGAGGGCTCATTGTGACGAAACGCGATCGAGTCAAGGCAGATTATTAATATACGTGGGTAAATTATCGTTAGGCGTAATGCAATTATCGTTGTAAAACGTTGTAAATAAACGTATTGTGCAATAACCATGCAAGAGGAGGATAATAATTTCATGAAAATTGATTACAACGTTCCATGCAAGATATTTATTGCAAAAAGGCTTTGCTATAACTGCCGGACATATTTCTCAAATATTGTTTTACATTGCATTTCTTTTTTTTTTTTTAAATTGCATTAATTACATTGGTCGAGTGTTCGCGTAAACGTGAAAAGTATTGAATTCCGATACGTAATATAATTTCAATTGGCTTTTTTTTTTTTTTTGTGACTTCAACGAAAGTATAAAAGATAAGGATTTACCACAACGTACGTTTAGCTCTGCCCTCAATTAATAACGTGATAAGTAATAATAACAATAATAACAATAATAATAATTGAAAGGTTATTGGGGTTATAACTAACTTGAACTTTCGTTTCATTGATTTAATCAATGAACTTTTCCCAATACATTTACATAGATTTAAACGCACTGACTGAACGCACTGAATTATTACTACGAGTAAGAATTTCTATTTAGTAGTTAAATTGCAAGTCACGTTGAGACGGGAATTTACGCGGGACGGCCAAATATTTTTTTATAATTACCCATTAATAATAATACGTTGATTCAAGATGAGCTCAATAATGGTTATTATTGGTAACCATGCCGAAATATTATTGGCAATTATCGATGTTGATGTTCCGACAATAGTTATTATTCGAATATTTATAGAAGCTTTGTCGTATGGGAATACGACGAGTAAGGATAAAATTGTGCATATATAGGCTAAGGGCTTAGCATTGAATGTCCTCGACATCCTTGCGCTCCCGCATCATCCGGTCAAATGTACGGGAAGCCGAAGGTAAAGCTATTTCGCAAGATTAGCCGGGCAAAAGTGTCCGCTTGCCCCTCTACCGGCACTTACTCTTTCAACCCCTTCAACATTCAACAGTCGACATTAATGGACATTTTTTCCAACGTTCCCCAGTCATTCGAGGCAATTATTAAAACACCATTGCTCGCCTTCCTTCCATCACGAATAAAATCACATTGTATTTGCATTACGGCCTCGTTAAATAATAACAAAGTATTATGATGATACGTATTGTTACGACGTAAGTACTCAATATGACTTGATTCGATTAAATAATATTTCTGTTTCGTTATACATATATACATATATATAAACTATAAAACTGGAAGTAAAATCAATAAATGAGTAGTAGGGATGGCCGATTGTATTGGTAAGACATTATCAACAAATCAGCGTCTTGAAAATTCTAATGCGATAGATTGTCCGTAGCAGGAGCTCACTTTATCAAACTTCTTTTAAGAACGGAAGCTTTCAATATAATTGACAAAAACAATGTTATTCCGAATGGTATTCAGAAAAAAAAAAAAAAAAAAAAAAAAAAAATCAATCTATATAACTTTTTATTAGCAGGTATAATAAATTTACGTGTATTTACGTGCAGCGAAGAGGGTGGGGGGTGGGGGGTGGAGAGAGAGAGTAAATAATAATACAAAGAGTTTGTGCGTAAGAGCCGTATAATAAAATTCATTGAAAAACATTCTCATTGCCCAAGGTTTTCGTATATTTTGTTTTATCATATTTAAGAAAATTAATTGTCTCCACAATTCTAATGTACAAAGTAATAAACCCGTACTTTACTTTACTTAGTAAGAAAATAGTAAAATCCATTGATTTTGCATGAATGTAAAATTACTTTTATAGATAAGAATAATCTAACCGATAGATAATAAAATACTCTTTCACGTATTATTGAGAGATCGGGTTGGATTTATGTCGTCACTATTACTGACAACTGGAGGATAAATCCTAGAACTTATCCTAATGGATTAGAATTTATTAATCCAAATGGAAGTTTCTTATTCGAACTTTGCTGCCAAGCGATATTCCATGGAATGCCGTTAAACGTTAAAGTTATCCATCTATTTCAAATACTCCTCCACATTTTAACACTTTTATACCGAATCAGTCTATACCGATCTAACCAACATAAAATAATTTGTAAAATATCAAGCCGCAGAGAATAACGTACGTAGCCTTACACGCGCGGTAATACTGTCTTTATTGCTGTTTTTTTTATATATATATATATATACACGCTCGCGTATATTTTTAATAGGCAACAACAACGCATAGTAGTTTCTCTGTTACATTCTATATATATATATATATATATATACATATTATTTGAACGGATATTGTATAAAATATATAAGAAAAAAAAAAGAGAAAAAATAATCAACCTCGCGATTATTTTTCGATACTTTTTTCTAATGCAGAATTATTGTCGTGTTTGCGTATATGCGTATTTCCAATATTTACTAAATCCGAATGATTTTAGAACCAATGGCCTTTAACCATTACGATGTTACGTGATTTTGTTTTACGTATTCATGCATAACCGAATTACTTTTGTAATTATGATCATTTATTACTATTATTATTATTATTATTACTACTACTATTGTTTGTTGTTGTTGTTGTTGTTGTTGTTGTTGTTGTATTCTGTATACTAAATAATCCATCAGAAAGATTTTAAAGAATAATGAAAATAACAGATTTGCATTTATTTCAAAATGCTTAAAACTAAATATAGAAGTAAGTATATGTATTATGTTTTTCTTTTTTCTTTTTTCATAGCAACCGATGCACATTATTGCCTTTGTGAATTTTCTACTAGAAGTGTCACTTAAAAGAAAAAAAAAAAATAAAATAAAATAACTTATGGTAGGATATTTTATGGGAAAAGCGGAAAATTTTTTAAAACAAAGTTAAAAGAATATAAGAAGACGGAAAAATTTTAAATAGAAATATTCCATCGAGTACGAGAGAGAGTGAGAGAGAGAGATAGAGAGAGAGAGAAGGTATGTATGCGTGGCGCGAAGATGGCGCACCTAATAATAACCTCAGCGATTGTTTATTTCGAGTAGATTTCTATGGTGGTCGTGAGTGCAGCAGCGAAATCGTCCCACGCAAAATGTCACTCACTATCCCATACGTGTATATATATATATCAATTTCCGTGGAATCGCACGTCCTTGGCCAAATAATAAGTGGACTTAAGCGTCGAGCGTGCGCGCGTGCGTTCGTCATTGTGATTTATTGTGAAATTAAGATAAGACGGTGAGGTGAGTGATCTCGTCCCCCCCCTCCGAGTTACGTAGAGCTTTCTTCGTTATACACTGGTGGCCCTGTAATGCTCCTGGATATACGCTAGACATAATTGATAATAACAACAACAACAACAACAACAATAGCAGTAGCAGTAGGAGTAGCAGCAACGCATAGCTAATGTTTGCCCATTATATGGTATATGATGAATGAATTTAAATGAAAAGCTGTTGTATGACGCGGTGGCTGGTTTCTGGAATACAATTATCGATTACGGGCTTAAGTTATTCATATACTCTAGAAAGTGGAGAGGAACAATGTCGATGTGAGAGAGAGAGAGAGAGAGAGAGAGAGCAGAGAGGTCCATTGGAAAGTTGTAGTCTGGTGCAATCGTTACAATGGAACTCTTCATTGTATGTAATACGGAGTCGAGCAGCCGGATTTCCGACTCCTCTTTTCCTCTTTTCCTCTTTACCGAATCTCTTGTTGAATTCTAATAAGCCCTAATCCAACCGTTTGCAATATAAAGGCATCATTCCTCGCTCTAAACTCTATCGCGTATTATAAAATCATCATCTTTCCGACTCTGTACGCAAAGAAAGGGGAATTGGAACTTTTCGTATTCATTCGGTGTAAAGTATACAGTACCGCTGCCACGATACCGCCCTTACCGTCGTCGTCGTCGTCGTCGTCGTCGTCGTCGTCGTCGTCGTCGTATGGAGTTACTTGTCGTTACACCCTTAATAATAACTATGGTACGATGCGTCTGGACTGAGCGAGCGGCAAAGACCGTGGGGGGGGGGGCAAACTTTGTAATGATAACAATAACAATAACAATAATAATAAATATATAAAAGGTTAATGTTCGCGAGCCCGAAGGAATCGGAACGAGGCCTTGGCTATCCAAGATAGAGTGAGGGGGCCTTGGCGGAAACTGCTATTGTAGACGAGATTGCGAAAGCGACGAGCGCATTCGTAGATTAATCAGTTTAGAACTTTGACTAATTGCCGATATGTCGAGTTAAGTTATTATTATTTGACATTGATATTAATGAGCACGTATTTTCCGCCTCCGCCCCGCCACCCTCCGCCCCGCCCACAACCCCAATAACCCCCGACATAGCCCGGCAAACTAATAATTACGAGTAGGTGAGGCGGCGAAATGTATGTAGATTTATCTTGAATCGTAGGTGAAGAGAAGGGATAATTTTTCCGGGGGTTGCGATGGAATCCTCGGTATCGGAACGAAGCCGACGTCCATCAATATTTACGTATTAAAAAGAGAATACAATTCCCTGAATAATTCCTAATCGAGTGAAGAGCTTCATTGTATGAAAAGGCCATCGGTTACGGAAGAGAAGAATTTAAAATGTAGAGCCAATAGATGTAGATCTATACGTGGACCGTAGTAGATCCATCGCTTGAATTTGATTCCGGCTTGAAATCAATGCCCCGAGTACACATATAATTCGCGAAACTTCTATATAGAATTACTCAGCAGCAGCTTGTAAATATCAAGAGATATTTAAGAGTTTGCATTATTATATGCGTGCGGATCAATTGCCACTTCGAAAATAATTCGTCCCTTATTTCTGGCAAACCTCAGTTTGCCAGAAATGCAATTTCCCCCCCCCCCACTGCTCGGAGACGTATAAATTTAGTTATCTTACGAGCACGTCATTTCCTAGCTCGTACGACCCCGTTTTTATATAAATATTTTTTTTTTTTTTTTAAAACAATTTTTATTGTCTCTATGTACAATTCAAGCTTTTAGTTTTTATAATTCCGACATCGTGTATTTTGAATTATTCGAATGAATAATCACGAACGGACGTAGAGACCGATTATCAACTATACTCAACTGTGATTGAACTGTGATTGTTTAATTGAACAAATCAGGTATCCGATCCAACAAGTCGAGTCAAGTCTTAGTTATATTTAGCAAAAGATATCGAGATTTGAAACTACATTTCGTTAATTTCTTAAATAACGGAATTTTCTCTTATTTTACCTCAACTAAAATCCTATTCCCGTACTTATTTTCCTTATCTCCGCTGTGCGCATATATATATATATGTGTTGCAAAATTTTTACTATACACTACCACGCTATACATTACTGCGTTATTACATTCACTACTACTACTACTACTACTACTACTACTTACTAAGCACGACTCCCCGTGAATTTATTACAGATTGACATACTTGTACATATTGATTCGATCATTAATTTATTTTATTATCCCGATATATTAAGCATATACGAATCATCCGTTTCTTTTGTAAACATTAATACATCACGAACGTCACTGTGAACAATTTTTATTCAATACCTGTTCGTATTAATACTGATTTACTATCATTTTTAATGCCCTTGTCATCGATAAATTTTATCTAACTTTATTGTTTCTAAGGATTAACCCCAGATTTATTCAATTTTGTTGAGATTCTGCACGAACGAATACCCTTTCATTTATTATTTATTTCGTCAGCATTTTACATTCATTTCGTCAACATTTTTAAAAGATTAGGAGAGAATTATTTAAAAGTTACTTCTACAAATTGTACTTGATATTAGTTTCATGAAGTTCAAATCGGATAAATGTAATGAAAGCTCCACTCCTCAATTACCAAGTAATTAAAATTATATAAACAAATTTTAAAGCACGAGCTTATGAATAATTCTAAAAATATAATAGCCTTACAGAGATAAGCTAACTTTAATTAAAAAATTTTTTAATTTTAAATTGCAATTGACGCTAATAATTTTAAATGAAATATATTACCATTCGTTTTATCATTTCAAACGTATAATGCGAATATTTTTTATTTTACGCCTTCTATTTTATTACTCCACTTAAAAAAAATCCTTTTGTAAATTATCGCTAATGATATATATATATGTAATTAAAAATAAAGCGATTATTAAATACAAAATAGTGAAATACTTACTAATCATTGTATTTATAAAAAGCAGAAATTCTGAATTTCCAAAATAAATTGCTATTATTTCAATACTATAATGAAATAACTTTGCCTTTGTGCTGCTTTCTTTTTAATATTTTCTTAAATTCATGATTTATTATTATCATTACTATATATATATGTATATTTTCATCAAGTTCTTTCATCGTGCTATTGTAGCCTATACGTACGTGCTTATTTTTTTGCATTTCCTTACGTAACACTTGCAAAGTAGTCAACATCTTCCCCTACATATTATTTTTCATTCTCCGCTTTTTGTACTCAACCTTTCTAGCTTTTTTTTTTTTTTTTTTCTTCTGTAACAAAGCTTTCCTATTACTTTTTTAGATTATATTACATAAAGAACTATGATTTATTTCCAGAGTAACTGTACCTTGTACTTCGAAAAGTAGGTATTCAAGAATAACTTGACGTAATAGAAGCTTTTGATCATTTTCTTTCTTTCTTTCTTTCTTTCTTTCTTTTTTTTTTCTTCTTCTTCTTCTTATTTTTTTTCTTCTTTCTTTAATTAGAGGCAGGTATTCTACTCCAAGTATAAAAAAAAGTATTGAAGTAATTAATAAATCTTTATTTTAATTAAGAGGCAAAACTTTTTTGTTGTTCTATACAATATTTTTCTCTCTTTTTCACACGTTACATCTGCTTACACTATCTGCTATTCCTAAACCCTTTCATGGCTTTGATATTCACTGTATCACAAAGAAAACAAAAGATGTAAGAAAACAAGTATAAAAATTCATACAACCCGA
Organism: Ceratosolen fusciceps; assembly: GCA_018883505.1. NCBI lineage: Eukaryota > Metazoa > Arthropoda > Insecta > Hymenoptera > Agaonidae > Ceratosolen > Ceratosolen fusciceps. The sequence continues at coordinate 753,760 of RCIC01000040.1, forward strand.
GCCTCATTATTATAAAGTTAATCTTGAATGTTTTTTTTTGTTTTTCGTTTTTTTTTTTTTATATTAGTTCGAGAACATAATAACAAATAAATATTTTGATTAATATACGATTTCATTGAGTAATATTGGATAATTTTTAATCATCTATTTGAAACCACAATATTCTATTATTATTATTATTTTTATAAATAATTTTTTAAATGTTAAACATTGAACCGTTTTACAAAATTTGAGTATTGAAATTTTTTCACTTTTATATTATATGTCATAAGAGCTTATTAAAATATAATAAATTTAATTTAAATCAAATATTATAAGATACTACATTTAAAACTAACAGATACTTTATTAATTTTCTTCCATATTTATACATATATATATATATTTTTAGCAGCTAAAATTAAATATCACGTATAATATTGAATAAAGATAAAAAATACTAATTAAATGAACGAAATGTTTGTATTAAAATGAAAATATATATTTAATACACTATTTTCGAAACTCTTACGCTTTATAAATAATTGTACATTAGATGTCTATTAGAATATTTTATTATCTATTAAATGCAATGAGTTGTATGTGTTTGAACGAATCCTAAATAAAATGATCCATTTAGCTTATTTATCATTTAGATTTTTTATTATTTAATAGAACGTTGTTTATGTCGTAAATTTATTAACATATTATTTGGCAACTATATAGGCTTACATGTAATCATCTATAATTACAATTGAGTATTAAAAATCTTCTCGAAACTAATGCATTATTAAGTCATATACTATTATTCATCTATAAATACTATAAGACACGAATTATAATATTTAGAAATCGTTATATCGTGCGTGTGTAATACAATTAATATAAGTATAAAGCAATAAATAAGGTCGTTCATGTTATTTAAGAAATGTTTTATGAAATCACGTGACGAGAATGGAAATAAATTATGCGTCCAGCATAATAATGTAAAAATAAAAATCAATAACGTGAAAACGATTTCTAAAATCGATGAAATACTTAAAGTTTACGATTAACAAATTCACAAAGTCAATTGTACGTTAAATATTAAATATTTCAAAGGACATTCACCGTATATAATAGGGGCTATAATAATTGCTGTTAATAATAAATGTTAATGTGAAATTTTAAGCACGATAGATAGATCACGCGAGTCCATGTCATTCATTGAGTAATTTAAAATAGAAAAATTCAAAAAACTTTTCCTCACTCACTCACTCACTTAATATCGCAGCCAATACGAATGCTACGAAAATTTTAATGATTTTAATACATCATAATAAATTACGATAATTAACAATGGGATTGAATCGAATCTATAAGTTAAAGCGTCCGTTAAGAATTAATAGAATATTAAGGTACTTATTCAGTAGCGCAGCTTAGGAACGAGAAGACGATGTTAAAAAAAAAATTTATAAATTACATATAGTTTTATAAATGTCGTGTAGCGGTTAAGTCGAAGGCCGAAGAGTATTTTAAAATTTTAAAATCCCCCGACGTAATGGAATGTAAATTCCCAATTTTGAATTCTCCGAAGGAGCTTACAGTTTTTCTTTTTTTTTTTTTTCTTTTCTTTTTTGCGAAAAGGTCTACAACGGATCAGAAAATACATTAATCGACGAAGAGTATTATTACGCTCTCGGTGCGGAAGAATAATGATTTTATGATTTTAGGAATAATATAATTCCTAAATTAATACGTCGGGTGAACAAAATATCGGTCATATAATTGAATAAATAAATAAATAAACAAACAAACAAACAAATGACGAAATGACGAAATGAATAAATAAATAAATAAAGGAGAGTAGCTTCGCTTATAAAACGATTTTCAATGCTTATGCTTGAATGAGCTCGAATGCAATGCCCGCAACCGTACAGCTTTATTATGCAGCGTCACAGGATTCTAAATTAGAGTCGACACGCAGCCTCGCTTGCTTAAGCTTGTTTAAGTCCTGAAAGTGTCTGAGCACATCAGCGAACCACACAGATTTCACTTGCTAATAAAACCCGCAGCGAAGCGTATAACCAAAAATCGATACTAATGAGGATCTTCTTCCGTTATATAGCTTCAGACACACCGCCACACGCAGTACTTCCCTCCCCCTCTCACTCACGCACGCACGCACGCACTCTATCTATGTATCTATCTGGGAATATCTATCTATTAATCTACCCCGGGCCATGAGAGAATAATGGATAGAAAAGGATAGTGCGAGAAGAAGGAGCGAAAATTGCAGACATTGATTGAACGTAAAACGAGTCGAACTTCTACTTTGGATTTTCTCTAAAAGGTTACTACTGCAAAATCGATCATAATGAATGATATGGGAAAGAAAAAAAAATCTTAGAACAATCATGGACTTGTTTCCGAGTCTTGGTTACTATATCGCTGCACCCTAGGCTAACCGATATCCTTTATCTAGCTGCTTTTCCAATGAAATCCCGCAAACGTACAGAAGAATCCTTCCTACGCATTCCTTTGTCGATCATTTCCAATACGCGTCATCGGTATATTATATTATTAAGAACGTATACATTACATTCGGTTGTTATTCGCGTAAACGACGTGTGTCGTTTTATTTAAAAAAAAAAATAAATAAATAAAATAAAATAATAAGAAAATATAATAAACAAGTACAATTGAGCTGCTTGCATTTTTAATTTCTTAACCGTAATTCGTATTATAAACCAATAGTATTTAAATAATAATACAACGAGCTTGTAAGTTAACGTTTATTCTCAACGCTACAAGTGCTTTGAGGCTTCTTCTTTCCTTTGATTTCTCGATCGAATTAACAATATTTTCTTCAGACGAAAACAAAATTTATTAGATTAAGTATATATATATATATATACATTAGCGCTTAAGTTTGTTTTTCTTTTGTTTTTTTTTTTTTTTTTTGAACGTACTTTGGACGAAGCAGCAACGAGGCATGTTAAATGAAAAACGTTAAATTGCGTGCTCTAAGAATTAATATTAATTCGCTTGAATTTAACTAAACTGCACGAAATTATTATATTAGTTGTCGGGATCTGAAATCTAATTAAAACGAGGTTTTCGCTACATTTGCTTGTTCTTTTGACCAAACCACGAGTACGTACGTACGTGATTATTGCGTATATTATTATTATGAGAGAGAGAGAGAGAGAGAGAGAGAGAGCGTGACGCTTTCTTTCGCGAAAGAAATTATCTCTACCTCACGGGCTTATTAAATTTACCCAATAAATATTCTTGGGCAAAGAATTGCAAAGACAACTTGTCTTTCATAAATAATACAATATTTCTCTAATTCTAACCTTATCGTTCCATTTATCACCACCCGTACGTATTATACATTTACTCGATACATGTCAAGTGGTATGTGTAATAAAAAAAAAAATTTTTTAAAGTCTATAAAACTCGTCTCCTTATGTAACTTTTGCGCCTTTATTTCTTTTGGCGTTTTTTTTTCTTCTTTTTTTTTTTTTTTTTATTTTCATGCATAATATGCTGGCCGAAAGCGAATATAAGATCATACTTACTTGCGTTCGAGAGAAAGATGGATACGGAGTTACGACGTGGAGATGATGATACTAAAGAAAAAACTTAAATAAAAATGGCAATCTGTATCTTTTTTTTTATATATAACTCTTTCGTCTCGTGGAAAGTCTCGTAATCGCGTGTGCAACTTACTTATAACTCTTTTAACGATAGCTGCCCTTTAGTTCATAAATTTTAGTTTCTCGAATGAAATAAAATGCAATAAAATTACAATATTAATATAATATAATATAATATAAGATAATAGGAGACTTATTTGTCCTTTTCTCTATTTGTGTCTAAAACATTTACGGGAATTGCGTGATATTCTACGTGAAATACAAAAGAAACGGACTACTGTACTAATTGCTAAATAGCGTAACCTATTATCATATTTACATTAAATGACAATTGCTGATTCGTTAATTAACGACGATGTATCTAGGGATCTGTAAGTTCCTTGTATTTTTTTTAATAAAAGATAACCCGATAATGTAAGACGACGAATTTTAGTAAAAAAAAAAAAAATGATAATACCGAAAATTATAAGTAATTTTAGTCACAAGAACAAAAATATATAATAATTCGATCGCTTAAAAATATACGTTTTTACGAGATGGGAGAGTGACTGCTGATGCTTCGTACGTATAAAACGTTGCCGTAATCTCATTTGTCGTTAACTTAATTCCAGAAGGACGTGAAATTCCAAGACTTTATAAATAATAAAAATTCCATGTCCGATCGAAATTTCTGCGCAGATTCAAATATTTTATCGAATATTGCGGAGACGTTTGAATTTTTATAAAACATAATTAAATTTTCAAGCATCAAAACGGACATTAACGAACAAAATAAAAATCGTAAAATTATAAAAAAAAAATTATTAAGAAGGGATGAAAACATACGTTAACATTAAAATAAATAACATTTTTACAAGTATATTATACAATTTTCCATATTGCAATATAACACTTGGTACAATCTGAAGTTGCCAAACATTATAAAAAGTATAAAAAATAAAAATTAATATATATAACAGATGAAATTTAGAATTATTTTGCCGTTAATGAATTGTTATAAAAAAAAAAGATATTTTTATTAATATATAAATTCAATGTACAATATACGTAAATGCATAAGTTTAATTAATTATATCATATTTATAAATATATTTTTTTTGCTTATTTCAATCATCCGATGTATTACAGAGTTTTAATTTAAATTTCAAATCGTATCTTGATGATATACTGACAATTATGGATATCAGCCGCGTCCTTTTAATTACATATACCTGTACCTCGGTAATTAAATTATTATAAAATATTTCTATAATTAGCGGCCTTAATGACTAAATATTTTCAGATGATAAATGAACGAATAATTATAAATACTAAACTATTTAATCTGCTACACTAAAGTTAGAAATCTTCTATTTGTTTATAATTAATAGATTAAATTGAATCACAGCTGACTAATTACAGATAAATATTTGTATTATTAATAATTCGCGTCACATTGTTGAAATTAGTAAGCTTCAGCGGCCGTTATTATGCCATTTATAAATGTCTCCGTATAAATACTTAATCCAGTTTTCGTCGTTTTTAATAGAATTATAAAGTAATGTCCATTATTGTTTCAGACAGGTGTAATGTCATTTTCTGTACAATATGAAAAAAAAAAAACACGTAGAAAAAGAAGTAAATATTTTATTGTATTCATTTGTTTATTTATTTATTTTTTTTTTTAAATAAGATGATCTTTGCCAATTATTGCCAATGATTGTCAATATTGTCAATTAAAGAGGAGATAATGAAATGAGGCGTTAAGCATTATGATAAATTTATCATTCCACGATTATTTGAAAAGTTAAATTTTCAAATTCATTTTGCTAATCATCCCTTATAATAATAATAATTAATTAATTGTAAGAGGAGAGAGAGAAAAAAGGGAGAGAGAGAGAAACGTCGGGCAAAAAATGTAGCTTTCCGTTTAAAATCGAAAGAAAAATTCGCTAGCGGCATACGAAATAGACCAAATCTAAGATAAGACTTTTACGAGCTTCCGGAATTCGGGTTGCTGACACGCTAACAGCGTTTTTATGCCATAAAAAAGTATTGAATTAAAGGATGAGATCAGCAGCCGTGGATCCAAACGTTCGCGTATAAAGACAAAGCACTTTCTAGCGACTATATACGTGAAATCCAGGTCACTATGTACACCTGCCTCCCCCCCCCCCCTAGCATTGACTATTGGCTATAATATATATCCGTACACGTACACGCAAACGGGCGCGCGCGCGTATGACAAAGCTTTTTTTTTTTTTTTTTGTTTTTTTTTCCCCCATGCAATAACGTGATAAAGAGAGATCAGAACTTTCTATTTTTTCTTTCTTTCTTTCTTTCTTTCTTTTTCTACACAAGAAATATTGCAGTGAATGTAGTGCTTCATATTGCATTTATATATATATATATTGCATTATATTGGGGTTATTTATATATATAATATATATTTGGGGTCAATTAATTATTGAAAAGTAATGAAAAATATAAATCGTTTAGTTTAATGAACTACTCAAGTATGCATAGCCTTTTTTTAATATTGTCAAGATTTAATGTGTAATAAATATATCCTAACTGTCGGCAACAGACCAACAAACGTAATAATATAATCTGGCAGCGGTATTTAATAAATATCTGAAAAATTATTTAGCAATAACAAAAAAAGTATAAAATATTAATTAAACAGTTGTTATTATATAATATTTCAAAGGTCAATGTAATTTACCATGAAACCGGAAAATAAAATGAATATGTAAAAATAAATAACGATTGGAACAAAATTTTTGAAAATTGACCGGCAATTGTCAATAATATTTCGTAATAAGTTTGTTTTCATTGCAGTTCCTAATGCAATGAACGATTTAAATATTGTTTCGAGCCGTTTTACGAGATTCAGCAAATGCAAATAATATTTACGCAAACGAGAAGGAAATGATTAAAGTGTATTGTGCGCCTGTGCTCGGAAGGAGAATACTTTTTTATACAATATTTCAAAAAATTCTATTATTTAATTTAATTCCCTTTGTATTCATTCGTTAAAAACTGAAAATCGAGACAACACGTTCCTTAATACATTCTTAAAAAGATTATCATTATTTTTTATGTTTATATAATATTTATTGGGCTTATTGGGGTTATTATTTAGTGAGAGAATAATGTTCTTATCCGTTACGGCCGAAATTTAAATTTATTATGGCAGGAATTTATTCGTTAACACATACGATTGCACACACGGATACAAAAAATATTGAATTTTTTTTTTTTTTACCAACTAATACGTATTCTATACTTTTCGCATATATAATTGATACTATGCATAAAGAAATATCATAATTAATATCCAAATTAATATCTAAGAAGAAGAAGAAGAAGAAGAAGAAGAAGAAGAAGCAAGCTTTTTCTTACACAACATTACACGTATCCATTGCTTCTCAATCAAGGAATTTTATAATAAGAATAAGGGATTCGTATTCATAAATCAAAATCAGATGCATTTTCCAAAAACTCCGTTGAAATTCAATTAATCATTTAATACACAAACGCATTAGATATAAAATTAAAATCGTATATAATTTAATACCGAGGCCATTATTATTATTATTATTATTATTATACATATATTCTTCGAAACTGCCTAAATATTGAACAAAAAGTTTCCTTCGCGTCCTTAAGTATGATCTTTTACATCTTTCATCATTACAGGTACTCGATGTATATGAATATGCAATGTAATTAATACAAAAATGTTCGAACGGTATATAATTCGCGCGCTTTTGCATTTGCTTATCATTTCCTTTTTATCATTAATCTGTATGAAAAAGTCGAGAGCTTGCGTACTTTTAGCTTTTAAGAAGAAATTCATTGTATCCTTATTTAGAAATGAACTGAGAACCGTTAGAAATTAACGAAGGTTTGTAATATATTATCGAGTCTCAGAATTTCTATGACTTTGGATAGCGATAAATTGTAGCGTCAGGCGACGCGAGCGAGTATTGATTTCTCAATGCTCATTCACGGCCAATAAATATTTTTATCCTCGGCAGCTTAACCGGATACTTATTAAACTGGACTAAAGATCCCCATAGGAATAGTAATAAAGTTTTTAAGGGCGCGAAATCATTTGGAAATGATTGCGTCCGATAACTTATATTTCCAAACTATGTATTTGTAATAAAGCAATGTAAATGTTATATTACAACGACAGTAACTTGATTTTTTAATTGAACTTTCGACGTACGCGGCCCCCTTCTCTCTCTCTCTCTCTCTCCTTACGTTCCAAGCTGCTCCGCAACAGATGACGTCGCTAACTAATATGCAAGGGTTGCGGGGTCGGAGGCGGGGTGGCACAGGAGGGGTCAAGGAGAAGTGATCGATGGGAGCCGAACCGTTGCTACACGTCCTAGGAAAATGGGCCCGAGCCGACAGCGTTAGAGCGTACGAACTCTCGATCACGATATTACAACAACTATAACCTGATATAAATATATATATATAAATATAACGCTCTAGGAGCGTTATAGGAGAATAATCTTCACTTCTTTTCATTCGCCCTCGACATATCCGTGGCAACGTCTCCCCGATAACGAGTCGAGAATGATATTTTCTCTTAAATTCCTATTTAAACCCTTCCAAAAGTTATGTATTAGTTCTTTTTTCTTTCTTTCTTTCTTTCTTTTTTTCTAGCTCCCCCCCCACCTACCCGTCTTGTACCGTAAGAATAAAACTACTTAACGCCGACGTATGGCCGATCTATGATACAGGAACCCATTCATCCCCTCCTACGTATCACGACCGAATTCTCCTAATGGACGGTCCGTCTCTCTCTCTCTCTCTCTCTCTCTCCATCTCAACCAAATTGATAGAGATACATTGGAAATGGCGCACGCGCTCACCGCGTGCTACGTATATAGTCAAAAAACAATAATAAATAGTAATTCAATTTAATAAAATCCATCTAATTTTGTCGTATTGATCAATTGTCATTTATTCCCGAGGTTCGTAAAATTTCTATAAATCCATATTATTATTATAATATTGTTTGTATATCTTTTTGACGCGGTATTTACAGAATTTCAATGAAGATAAATTGTCCTACGTAATTCATCCGTTCGTCGATTCATCTCAGCATTGATAATAATTATAGCAATGATTATAATTATTATTACACGATCACTGTGTTACGAAATACTAAATTAACTAATTTATTATTTATTTTTGTGCACGAAATTTGAATGCGTCGATAAAACTTTGTAACTCCAGCCGTTTTCCATTCGTTTCATGTAACGACATTACGTCCATTAATATTTCCAATGACGTTCTTCTTTTTTGCATCTTCCGAAATATCAATTCCACGTATCGGCAACGCTTGCTGCCCGGACAGTATAAAGGCCTTTTTAAAACTCGTAGAGAGTTAAAAATGAAAAAAAAAAAAAAAAAAAGATGAAAGAAAGAAAGAAAAAAGAAGAAGAAAAAGTTAAAAGCGAAGTAGCATAATATCAAGACTTTATGCATGATGTAAAATTTCCTTAGGTCACTGCCCCTCCAGCATTCAGCACACTACTGTATTAAAGGCCTTTAATACATTTCAACTTTTTTTTTACGATCTCATATCCTCCTCCTCCTCCTCCTCCTCCTACTCTATTATTATTATTATTATTAATTTTGAATTTCTTGAAATGAAAAAAAAAATAAAATAAAATAAAATATAAAAAAAAAGTAAAAGGAAAAGGAAAATTCTAAAACGACGACAATTTAAATAATTATTATTATTATTATTGTTATTATTCTTTAATATTCGATCAAATAAAGGGATTGCTTAACTTTGTGAGGATATTTTCGTTCGAGCGCAGCTCCGATATAATAATAAATAAATTTAATAATTTCAGATATTTTAGTCAGGCAAGGATTTTACTGAATTCCTCTTATAAAATATTTTAGCACCAGATTAAGAGTACCATAAATACTTTTCTAAGCTCAATACAAAACAGATTCGTAATTGGCTATTTACTACGTTTTGTTTGTTTGTTTTTTTTTGTTGCTTTGTTTTTTTATTTCACACTCAATTATAATTCGAATATATTGTCTAACGCGAATAGCATTGAAAATAAAAACTTCTTTAAAAAAAAAAAAAAAAAAAAATCAATAAGAAGCACGCTGATATATATATATATATACACGCGCGCGCACACATACACACACACACACACACAGAAAGGATATATAAGGGTAAGGTGTAACTTGTGTAAACGAAATACTCCTTAAAATCTAAAGTATAGAATGACGTTTTATTGTGTCGGTTCGCTTAACTTTCCAATCCTAAAGTAATAACGTATTTTCGGAAAGGCGCGTATAAGACTTTGACAACTTCGACAGAAGGATCGTAATATCAGTTAAATTGAAACGTATTCATATTATTATACTCAAGGTAATTAAAGGGGAATTGAAGGGATAATTTTAACTTTTAAACGCTAAACCATAATGCCATGGTTAGCGAAAGGAATAATAGAAGGAGTCGGTCGGTTTTACAGATCCAGTGGGGATTCATTTATTTAAATGGACGTTGGTATTAGGAATGGTTGGGTGTTGGGTGGGGGGGGGGGATGGCACAATGCATTGACGTGGATTCAAGCCCGATTCTATCTATAATTTCTCCTTGGGGTTATTCTGAAAGTAAATACAGTTCGTGTGGAGCATCGGAACATTTGCGAGATCTCATCATTCTAGATTTTGTTCGCACGGTTCTTCGGATTACAGCTTTTACTCCATTCGCTCGTTTTTTTTTCCCTCCCCCTCCTACCCTCCTGCCCTCGGGCGGGGGAGGGATTACGTACTACGGTATGGATGATCACACGTGAGCGCAAGTTCTGCGCTTACATCGAACATGACGTGATGAATCGACCGAGCGTGCCGTATAACTTCGAACTGTCTGACTTATCTCTCCTCCCTCCGCTTACAATTCAAATCCCCATAAATTAGGAATCTCTCGCGATAATTTTCCAATTTTCGCTCCGATTATCCTTATTCTCTTATTTTCTATAAACTACGCAATGCTTATGGGAATATCGAGTAATTAGTCCGTTGTCGTGTAAAATTTCCTAAAGAATCCAAGTTTTAGGGGACAAGCATTGAATTCAGCATTGAATTCAGCATTGATTCAATCACTACAAATACGTAAATACATATAGAAAACCATTACTCACGTTATCTTAAAGAATTTTCAATTTAATGTGATTATTGCAAGATTATTTCTTATAATATAATACTGTACACTCTTTCTCTGCTTTCTCCCCTCTACAATCATCTACAATAACTATCTTTATTATCTCTCTCTCTCTCTCTCTCTATATATATATATATATAAGTATTGTATCCAGCTTATGTGCTTATTACGTAATTAACTCTATTTCTATCTGCACTTTTCATACGTATATTACAATAAAGTGAAGAACCATTAGAAGGCCGAGGCAAAAAGAAGAGTCTGAAAACAATCAGCGCGAAATTAGCTTCGGGAGGAGAGTAAGGTAGAAGAACCAGTGCCTTTTTGTATTGTACGAATTCTCTTTCCTTTTAAGATCGAAAATGGAATTCACCTTTAAAGAAATAAAAAAAAAAAAAAAAAAAAAAAGAAAAAAAATAACGAGAAGGATACGAGTGTGAGGAGAGGGAGGGGGGTGTGGGAGAGATAAAGAAAGACAGAGACGTGGTGAGGGAAAATACGGGGGAGCAAAGAGAAGAATCGAGTATTGAGAGATCGTTTCATTGTCTAAACGTACAATTTCGTTCTTAAGGTAACTGGAAAAAGTCGATTAAAAAAAATAAAAGGGAAATACAATGATTCTTCGGTGTGACACGTCGTGAAGGGAAAAAAAAAAAATCAGTTCACCTCAAAGAGTCCCTCTCTACTCGATCTTTTATCTTCTTTATCCGAATCATTAAAACGTAAAGAAGGATTTAATTATAAAAAAAAAAAAAAAATTCGTAAGACCCTAATAATCTGTTTAAGTAGTTTAAAAATTATATTACAATCAATTCACTGTTACGTTAGAGTATCATAGGAAAATTATATTATAATCTTGTGCCTCATATTTTACGTTACAGATGCACACGCGCCCACATATATATATGTATATATATATATGTATGAATAGCCTATATAATCTTACGGGTATTTATCAAACGGTACGGTATTAACAAACTTGGTACATTCCGATCGAATTAACCATTAAAGTAAACAAACGCTCGCTTACGTAATCAAATATGATGAAGTAGATATTGGAGACGGCTTGCGAGTATCATTAGTAGTAGTTAATCACTAGTTCCAGCAGCCCCCATACCAATTACTCGTCGAATAATCTTTGACTACGTAATGTACCGACTGCAATTTCAAAAATCATATTCTTACTTTTGCCTGCATTTATTTATTAAGAATTAATATATATCGCGATTAATATTCATAAAATGATAAAGATTCACTGCTTTAAAATTTCTAACGCTCATAATAATATGTAATATTGTAACGACGGATGCATTCAGCATTTTCATCGATTAAATTAATGATTAAATTAATGATTTTATCCACTGATAAGCTCATTTGCCATTTAACTCTGTAATGTTGTAATCGGGCATCCCGAGCCCTGTATCGGAATTCTCTCGGTTCCGTATAATGCACACAAGACAGCTTGCGTAACTCTGTAACTGCAACATCTTGACAGACAATAACCGAAAACACAAAGAATAAACATAAAAAATAACAAACGATAGAGATATGATTGTAAAACATAAATAAGGCTTCGTTAAAAGTAAGAGAAATTACCCATACTCATCATTGTGATTATATTGCGTAATACGTGAATAACTGAATTGGAATTCCGTTTCCTTTAATTCTAAATTCTTATTCGTAATATTTTTCAAGCAATAAATAACCCCAATAACCCCATCTTGTCTTCCATCGATATTTGAGCAAATCACAATAAAGCCTAGGAAGTGTGTACTACTTAGTTGATCAATAATTGTAAAATACAACGAAGTAAATGACGAAATCAAACATATTTTTTGGTAAGCGGATCGGTAAGAAGAAAAATGGTGAAGAGTTTATTTGGAAATTCAAAGCAATTAAACAAACACAATTCGACGATTGCCCGAAGGGTAAAACAATCACAAGGCAAATACCAATAACCCTTTAAAAAAAACACATTTTTATGCTTTTTATTGATTTGAGGATTTATTTAAATTCAGCTCTTGCTTCCCTATGGTGAAATATTACATTCCGATGAAATGTAATTTCATCAATTATATAATTCGTTAGTTAAATAACTTGGAATACAACTACTATTTGTATTTGCACTTTGATACGACGTTCTCCAAGTATTTACAATAACCCCAATCAATGAAAAACTTTAATCAAGACTATTAAAAGTCTATAGAAATGCGCATGTAAACAAAAAATTGGAATGTCATGCGTTTCCAAATTTCTTATCTGCCAAATGGATATTTATGTCTTTATCGGTACATTACTTTCCTAATATTTTAATTAAGCCCAGAATTTATTAAAAACTATTTCTTCTAGCTCAATAATCTTTTAATGCTCGATATATTTTATGCATTCCATATTATTCCATATTATAATAAATACGAATAGCTCTTTTAATGGCTTTATAATACTTTTAATTGATATTCAGCCTTTCTTGAATATAATTATTGGCTCTAGATAATAAAAACTTGTGGTATAAGGTTTATTTTCACATTGACATTTCACTAACAGTAAGTACACGATGATCGATTATATTATTAATTACGATTACGTGCGTTTTAATTGATTTGCACGAGTTAGATTTAATAAATAAGACTATGGGTAGTTACGGACAAGGTTTATTGTGGATAAAAGTACAATGCGATTATTCCGTTATTAATGTCTTTATAATGTGCAAATGTATTTTGTCTAAGAACATTTATTGAATTTTCATGGGCAAACTGTACAGTTTAATACCTCGACAGAATAAGTGACAGAAACGCATTTAACGCACTCGAGGTTATTGATTTAAAGCTATATAGAACATTTAAAGCACCGAGGGCGTATATTTAAATATTCCATAAGCGTTTCGTGTCTGTGAAAATGTATTAATTTACGTTTATTAAACCTTGTCGATGTTATTGAGTCATAGTTAATTACCTGCTACAGATACTGGCGTGATAATTAATTACTCTTACAGAATAAATACACAATACTCAACGTTAATTAATTAATTAAATACTCGAAAAATTTGTATTGAGGGTAAGGATAGGTAGAGGTTAGAAAGTAAGTATTCGTTATTCGTTATTGTCATTTAACGTTATTGTCATTTAATGCAATAGAATCCTTCGACTTTATCTGAAGTGTTGCAGTTGCCGTTGAAAATTCAGGGTCAGCTTAAATTTTTTTTGGCAAGGAGATGCAGCTCTAATCTGACGGGAGGGCATGCATTGCCCGTAAAATTAAAATGGGGCGAAGGACTGGAAAAGGGCCGATAGGAAGTGCGCGGTCGATAAGGGTACGGGAATTCAGTCCGATCGTGGAAACGACATCGCGTACCCAGAGATTCGAAAAAACTTTTCAATTATCCCGGCAGCTTGAGAAGGCAGGCTCAATACCAATTGAAAATTATAAGAAACCGTTTATCAAGCATAATGACTTTAAAATGTGTTAATAATAACAATAACAGTAACAATATTGCTCTGGTTATTTAATAGCTTAGGATACGTAAGGTAAATCGTAATGATTGCGAAGAGATTGGAGGGGAAGGGGAGAGGAAACTCTCTCCTTGTCTATCCTCGCGTATATCTGTAATGACGCGTTTTTGGTCCATGGAATAACGAAGCCGACTAGGATGTGCTTGTCATGACGTCGCGGTGCGGGTGCACAAGGAGTCACTTGGTGGGTAGCGTATTAGAAAGTCGAGAGCGTGCATTAGAACGTTAATCCGAGGCCTCGAAAAGCCTTCCTACTCCTTATTCTCTAGTCGACTGAGTCGTCCTCTCGTGGATCGCTCTAAGGGTGTCGGTGGCCGTTGGCCCGTGGTCGGTGGCCCGTGGTCGGTGGTCGGTGGTCGGTGGTCGGTGGTCGACGGTCGACGGTCGATGGTCGGTAGCTGGTGGCGTCTCTTCCCTTGATATTGACAGGACTTTGCGGTCTAGGCCCATTACACTCGAACAGCCCCTTGAATAGAGTCGTCCTCGTCGTCGTCGTCGTCGTCGTTGTCTCTGTGCTCCCTCCCCCTGCCCCGCCAACGTTCCCACCTAGCCCCACCTAGCCCCACCTTTAGCCCCACGAAGCCACGCATCAACTCAGGCTTTAGATAATCGCGAATTCCGCATATCCGCAATGACCTGCATATCGAGAACCCTTTGAGAAGATCAGCCGTATCTGTAAGCCGAAAACACCCTGTTTTACATTAAATACGACGAATAAATATTGTTACAAATTAATTATTTATTACATTATTGTTCTATAAATTTTTTATCGAGGCGTCCGTACGACAAGGAAGCGGTCAGTTTCCCTTTAAGATTGATAATCGTTAAATAAGACTTTGTATCTGAAATAATAATTATTGTTTATAATTTCGGGACAAAAGTCTAGGGGATGCTCTTTGTCCCGCGCTTATACATTGCTATCGTGTTCACCACATCCTTAATGAAGATAAATCACGTCCTCTGTCTCACCATTCATCAATATGAATTATACCCTGGCCACAATAATAATTAATTTAATTATCGTTATAAAACTATGCGATAACGCGAGCGCCTTGGAATTACTTGGAAGTAATTCTAAGAACTTTTCAGCCGCTTTCGGTTAATTTAAAAATTAACGTAGCGCTTGGATTAAAATGCCGAGCGATTCAAGAAGAAATATAACAATAATAAGAGAATTTATTGAACTAAATTTTTATCAAATTTATTCAGCCCGTGTCTGATGAATAAATTGAAAATTCGAACATTAAAACGTTAAAGTAGCGGCAAATACAATTCCAATTCAGTAACAAAAGGATCTTTAAGTCTGAAAAACTAAAAGATAAGGAAACGACTACTTTATATATATATATATATACGTTGAAGTAGGGTATATTGAAGGATAAATTTTTGAATAATAATTCTAAAATACGATTGTATTTAATAGGATTGAAGGAGAGGTTGAGCAAGTGAATACTTCGTTAGCCATGAAATCGAATGAAATATTGAAATGCAAGTAAGGATGTATAGGAGGCAACAACGGATAATATAACGAAATGGAGTGGCGACGGAATAAATCTGCAAGTAGTCGGCTCGAGGAAGAATCTGTTGACGATCGAATGACGCCGGGGGTCGTAAAAACGCTTCCTCGACTTTCGGATCGAAAAAGCTCCTCCAATGACATATTAAAGCACTCGCGATAGCCGATGAATTATCTATAGGAATCGTTGTGGCTGTCTTGTGATATAACCGACCCGCGTAAAAGTAGCGCGTGGTTTGTAGGACTCGGCGGCCAATAAGGGCTACGAGATCCCCTTTCGATCCCCTTTCGATCCCCTTTCGATCCCCTTTCGATCCCCTTTCGATTAAGATAGCGCCTGGCAATTCGCTAGACCAATGCGGCGACGGGGGAGGCCGCGGCGGAGGGGGAGGGCGCGGCTGAGGGCGGAGAGGGCCCTCACACCAGAGTCGTCATCCCTAATGACGGGAGAGTCCTTGTAGCCGTTGTAGGCCGCGTTGTAAGGCTCGTTTTAATCAATCAATGGCTAAATCGGAAAAGAAAGCCTCGTCGAGCGCGCAAGGCTTTCTTGCGGCTCTTTTTCCATTCTATCACGATTAAGCGGACTGGCGCGGGTTTCCCAAGGCCATTATATATCGCGCGAGGAGTGGCTACAAGAAACATGCGGGAGAGCCCATCTTTCCTATTTCCCGCCGGGGCTCCTCCGCTTACCTGCTCCCTACTCCCGGCCACAGGAGAACATCCCCCCGACAAATGACCTCGATTGCCATCCCCCCCACCCACTCCTGCGGCTACTAGTCCTTTTCGCAATAGCAAGACCCTCGAGACATCGAGAAAACGACTAATTGCGTTCTTCCAAAGCTCTTTCGTCTTTCATTATCTTATCGCACTCTATGACTCCCCCGCAACCCCAATAACCAATACCCGAGATTTTTATTCATTTATCATCATCATCGTCGTCGTCGTCATCGTTTACCCTTTGGTTCAAATATATATATATATATATACGTTGGAATATCAAATTGCACAAGATATTCCGGGAATATGATTGAAAATAATATTAGAGCGCTTGGTTATACGGAAGAAGCTCCGGAAGAAAGAAAACCGGCCAGAAACAATGTACGGAGATGTTGATGTAACGGTCCTCTTTTCTATCGTAATCCCAATACCCTTATTAATTTTCATTTATTCGCGAATAACTGCCGCTTTGTCCCCTTGCCCTTATATTACGCGACAGTCGGGCGTTCTTCGTTGGCTCGAAAGAAGAATTCATAAAATTATCCTCGACATTTATTTAAATAAATGCAAAGTCATTAAAAGACTCGAAAGGCAGTTCTTACGAATGGAGAATAAAGGAGAACGTAGAAGTGAGGATCTGTAAAGCCAATGATTTCCTTGTTCTGCGTGCGGGAGCGCTCCCTCCCATCAAGTATCCATCGAGTATTGGAATTCACGAACCATCTTTGTGGATAATTTTGGCCGTATTCGGTATTCTTACTTTATAATTCTCGTACTCGGGGGGATAACGACGTACGTGGGTTATTTGCTGCCGCCGTATCGTCGTACACTCACCTTTAAACTATGTGGTGGCGAGCGTAATCAATACGGTGTGGCTCGGTTATACAGGGGAAGCGTGCGCGGGGGGGGGGGGGCTCGGAACCATTATTAGCCTTTCATTGATCATTTTCACACCTGCTTTATCTCCAAAGTCTTGTTCAATTCTACGACTTTATTCGCGGAGAGGTTAAAGTGCCGAGATAGCTGCTACCCCTTTAAAATAGAATTACCAAGCCATAACCATTTGTCGCAATTAATGGACCCTAAAAATTGCGGCATTACCTTACGAATTTCTCTACAATAGCACTATTATCCGCAGCCATGGGATTCTCTTAATAATTCTTACGTATTCCCCCCGTACAATGAGCTCTCCTACTCTTGTTTTTTTTTCATTATCCTAAACATTTTTCCACGCACTCGCTTCAATTACATCGACGCGTTATTTATCGTTGTTGGGGTTATTGGGGTTAATGCATTAAGGAATCGAATAGCTCTATAAAAATTTAACCTATATATATATATATGCGTGTATATTTGCGTATATTAAGCGTATAGCGCCGTAATGGCCTTTCTTCGTATACATTTGTAAGAATACAAATGTGAGCGTGTAAGATAGCGTGCGTGGTGGTTAATCAATGAATAAATTGGCGAAAATGCGGCGAAGCCGAGCTCTCCCTTAAATATTCACATTCGTTTTCGTTATATTAAATTTTCATTGATTACGACTCTGCGACAATGGGAAAGTGGGGAAAATTTGAAACGGCCAATTTTCTGGATGACCGAAGTACGGACACACAGAGAGAGAGAGAGAGAGAGAGAGAGAGAGAGAGCCACTCAAACGAATCGATAATATTATAACGTCGCGTAGTACCGACCAGAAGCCAAACGTAATACATACAAAAACAAAAAGGAATACGAGTACCTGAAAATCAGTTGGTGGCTACAAAAATTTCCACCTCGTCATACTAATAGACAATTGAAAAATGATACATATTCCATCGCAGCACGGCCATTAAACAGACGACGACGACGACGACGACGACGACGACACACTGCCCCTGACGCCATAAATCTCTCGCTCTCTCTCTCTCTCGCTCCTCTCGTCGCTTCCGTTCGTACGTACAGTCGCGAATTTCGAACATGTTCTTTAAGAGTTGGGTAAAAAAAGAAAAAAAAAAAAAAAGAAGAAGAAAAAAGAGTAAAAAATAAATGATATGTACAGAAAATTTAATTAGATATGAAAGTTGTTGATATCGCCCGAATGAGTTACAGCTTATCCTCTGGACATTTTGAGAAATACAAAAAAATTATTATATTGGCAAGTATAATGAAAAATCTAAGCGGTTGCACAATATCCGTAAATTAATTAATAACAATTATATTAATAAATACTTTTTAACAAATCCAAATAATTACAAAGTATAGACGGGCTTGAGTTTTTATAAGAACCAAAAAAACCATTCGAGTTTTCATTAATAAATGTAAATAAAAAGGAGTGATAGAATCTTCCAAGTTGGAATTTGGATATTACAGTTTGTTGTAGCGTTTATTAAAAGTTTTTATCGGAACTACACTGCTACACTGCTACACTGCTGCATCATTCGGCTTAATCCAAATCGGCTTTTGCAACAATACGAAATATAAAAAGTTGGCAAAGCTCTTTAATCTTCACAATAAGAACGTGATGTCATTTGATAGTCGAATACATGCACGGCCATTGAATTGCGTCGCATTCGGAATTTTTAATTACTTTAAAGCCATAACAAATGCCGTGAAAGTAAGCTCCTCGAGAATTAATAAGATCGGGTATATCGGTAACTTACTATTACCTTACCTTCTCTGTACTTAAAAAAATGAATACATTAACTCATTCAATGGTACATCGTTGCCACTAATCTCCAAAGACTCCCTGAATTTGCACCAAAAGAATTTATTATAAACGTAAGAATCCTAGACTACGCGCACACGTACATATATATATGGTACGTATGCGATACGTATGCGGTACGTATGCGGTACCGAAGCTTATTAAACTAAGTAAAATATTACGGAATCTTATAAGATTCGAGCTTCGTATGAATTTTGTATTTAATCCGATGTAATTGAATTTAATTTTAAATATAATTCGTACTCTCGGTGTAAGGTGTGTAAGGTGATATGAAAAATTCACTTTAACGAAGAAACGAAGAAACGGTGGCGAGGAAAAGTCACGTCAATCGCGTTGTTGAAATGGAATATAAATATAAACATAAGGGGAAACGATTGAAAGATTCCCAATACAATAATACATGATCCCGTGCATGCGATTAACGATCGAGCGATCCGGAAGTCGCGCCGCCACTATTTACACAAACATTACACGGATGTGCAATGGCGATGCAGATGACCGTTGCTTATTACTTCAGGTGCAGGTTGCAATATTCACGGGTTCGTAAATATTGTCGGGAAAACGTAGCCCAAGAAGAGGAGTCTATGCATGTATACGTACGTTATTAATACATAAGCGACCGTTTAGTCGGTATACGAATACGACTGGTCGAACGCCCCCCTTTCGAATTCAAAAAACTGACATTTTCCAACTTTCGGAGAACCTCGTGCCTCGTGATCGACTATACAATTATTATTATTATTAACGAATGATTGTAAGGCCGATAAGTTCGAAGCCCATCGACGTACAACAATGAATTCCGTATTAATTACGAAATCAACCCCCCCACCCCGGTTGCGTATAAAAATTCCTCACGAGATGTAATTATTTTTCCACGAGATTTACACGTGTACTTGTAATGTACTTCTGTTTCGTGAATTTTGAAATTACGTCCGCCGTGGTGTGAGGCGAATCGGATTTTCGATCATCAGACCACGGACTGTAAAAGGCTTTACAGTAAAAGAGCACGGCTGCCTATGTGTGCGTAACTCTCCGCGCAGTCGGTTAGTTGAATAAACTTTAAATGCAATTATCAAGTGTGGATGGATGTTGGTAATTGGCTTTAAAATTATCACGCATGCGAGGCTAAGGAGTTTTAACCCTCGCCTCCTCACCGCCGCGGACCAAAAACTAACGTCTAATGCGAATTAATAAATCGCGTTAAGCTCCCAGTCGCGTAACATTTTCAACTTGTAATTGCTGGATTGGCAAAGTAAGTAAGTAAGTAAGTGAGTGAGCGAGCGAGCGAGCGAGTCTCTGTAAAACGTGTACGCTAGTCTTTTGTCTATTTTGTCGTTCCTGTGAGCTTATCTGACAAGGCTCTCTCTCTCTCTCTCTCTCTCTCGCATCCGAATATCGAAGCGATCGAACCGGATGCTCGTGTAACGTGTCCTTGGAAATCAGATTCGAGGAATCCCGCTGGTGCTCTCGTACGTTTACGTATATCGATATTTCCCACGCACACACACACACACACACACTTATCGAGCCTTCCTTTTGGCTCGCTCCGAAAACCTCGTGGCCCAATTTTTCACACGATCCGCTTTCTCCGACTCTAGACTCCTGGCAAGGAATAACGATATTTTTAAACTCCGAGCGTTTCTCTCTCTCTCTCTCTCTCTCTCACTCCATCCCCCGCCCCACTATTGAAGTACATTAAGTTAACTAACCTCCTTCGCGCTTTCGTATCCTTAAACTTCTATAAAATAAAAAAAGATTGACATTTCGAATCTAATAATTATTTCACGAGTAATAATAATTTCATCGTCCTCGATCCTCCATCCTTCCCCTCGCCTCGCCTCGCCTCGCCCCGCCTCGCCTCACGGCTTTATAGCGCACAATTCAGCAAGAATATCATTATACCTTATTCTACATTTTATTTTATCTGCAGGCATTGCAAATTCCGTTTTAACTTTCAAAAAAAAAAAAAAAAATAATATAGAAATTATTAGATCTTATCCTGCACTTCACGCGGATCGCCGTGAATTTTTTTTTTTTTTTTTAAACTTTAAGCTCAAATACAATACTTTGAAGCAGAGTTAAATATACATATATATATATATATGTGTTATAAACTAAATTATATTTGAGAATATTTTGTTGGAATAATGTTCCAACAAATTGTAATAATTCACGTTGTCAAAGCAGCTTATTAGGGTTTTAATAGGGACTTTTTAATGGCAATTTTTTTTATTAACGTCACTGCGTATATTATATTACGTCGAGAATGAAAGACTTTATTTCAACAATTCGTGAATTATTGTAAAAAATTTTTTTATTCCCCATAAATTTCAAAAATCCCAAAGTTTCCCTACTAATAATGACAATAATAGTCCAACGTTTATCCAATCTAATTTTTTAATATCACCGTAATAACTGTCCCTTGGATTACCTTCAATTTTTTTTAATAGTTATTTTAAAAAAGATGATTTACGAAGAAATTAAGTTTTATTATACATTTTGCTTTGACTAAAATTTATGAGAAACTATCAAGTCGGAATTTTGGAACTCGTTCCATTTTGATTCTTTGGCATGAAGAATCAATAGGGTTTTGTCAATAATCAATGATTTCGTTGCCCCTATTTGTTGCCCCGTTGTACTTTTCCTCTACTTGCGTATTATTAGAAATTCGCTATCACTAAGCAATACGCGTGACAAAGTTTTCAATGCAATATCTAACGGTAAAAACTCGAAACCTCGTCCAGTCGATGAAATATTTGGGGGAATTTGAGGTCCGCCACAGCTCTAGGATAAATCGCTACACTTCCGCGTAATATATATTTAAGAAAAAAACTAATAAATTTATGAAAATATTAGAATTACATGTAATGGAAAAAGGCCGGCACGAAGCTTTAAAGATTCCCCTTCAAAATGACTCGATTATCTTGCTCGTGAATAATAAAGTACACGAGGAAAGATTAAAGGTATCGATTGATTAGGGGATGCGGCTCACGGGTTCCGTTATAAAAAAAAAAAAAAACTCAATTCTCTGCAGCCGAAATTGCAGATTACGAAGAAGCTGTAATTGTACGGAGTGCGGAGTGCGGAGTGCGGGGGGGGGGAGCAACGAGTCCAAACGAGAGATTGTAGTTGTGTGCTGAAGGGTGGGGTGCGGGAAGCGGGGAGAAGCGAGGAGAAGCGGGGAGAAGCGAGATTATGGACTATTCGGCGCGTCTCTGGCTCGACGGAGGCTATTGCCGGTGTTAGTGGGAAGCCAAATATCCCCGCAGGGTCACTCGCCGCTGCCCCCGCTGACAGAATGGCTAAGTAACAGGCTCCGCTAAACTTGAGAAACTCGCTGAGAGTCGACTCGAGTCGGCTCGACTCTCCTAGGAGCATGAACAACCCCGTCCGACTGGGTTCAAGTGCGCACTCGATGCTCGTACGTAACATTGGCGAGTACTAAAGCTCGCTCGCCCCCCGCCCCCCCTTCCCCGCCCTACCTACGTCCTCAGGACTTTATCAAGAGGTCGTTTTCCTATACGTTATTAACGATACAACGTTATCGACAACGAAGCCAAACAATCATTGCCGAAGGAAAGCAAGAAGGAAAGAAGGGCTCGGAGACGATTTAACATTGAAAATTACGTCAACGTAACGTTCCGAGTCTTACGAGCGTTCTCTCATTTCTCACGGGGGGGGGGGAACAAAAAAACTCGTATTTTTTACTTTACTTATAATTCTTAAGCTGCGATAATTAATTGGCTAGTTTGATTAAATTACTTTACCGGGCGGAGTATACGAATATCGATCGTTTGATAATAAACGATAATAAACAATAATATTCCCTCCGGCCCCCCTCTTCGTCAATATTTCAAAAATTCAACAATATTTAATATTTAAAAGCAGCCCATTAGCTTGTATATACAGCGTAAGATGATTGTCGTTTATTGTAGTAAATCCACGGGTGGATTTTCTCAGGGTATCATTTCGTGATGCAGGAATGCAGAACGTAAGGATTTTTTTTGTTGTTTTTTTTTTTTTGTTGAAATTATAACTCAAGGAAATTTGGGGGCTCGGGTTTTTATATTAATTTAAACGCTTCTTCGTCGTTGGATTATAGCCAGGAAAGCTCGTTTTTTATTTTTTGCGTTGCGATTCCCTTGGAAAGCCGATCTACGTGTCGATGTCACATCGTAAATGAAATATCGAGAGATCCTGTGAATAAGCACTTTTTGACTTCATCCCCTCGATGATTTCGTAAACAAATCATCTTTCTTTACTTTATTTATTCCTATCCTCGCCTATAAATGCAAATATAAATTTCACGTAAAAATTTCTATGGAAAGCAGCGCTTCGTAATACTCCCCTTATAATAATCTGTCCTTGTAATAATGTTGCTTTTATTAGATCTTTACTTAATACGTGAATAGCGGGGAAAATGTCTATTTTATCGGGCGACGTGAAATTATTCGCGGATAATCCGCGATTCATCTTTGGTATTTGTCTACCGACTCATCTCACGATTCCCACACGCTTGACAAGCATCCAAACAAACCATTTCATTATACTTTCTTCTTCTTCTTCTTCTTCTTCTTCTTCTTCTTCTTCTTCTTTTTTTTATAATATAAAACTTGTAATGCCTTTTAAAAATAAATTAAACGAGGCAAGTAAAGAGGGCAGATCAGTTGTTTGTTTCCATCCATTAAGGATTACGAATGACTTCCTACGGTCCATTTCCTACATCTAATACGGTCCTTACAGACAATTTTTAATCTAATTCAACAGATTTCCTTTACGGAATAACGAAACTGTAATTCACCATCCTAACAAAACACTCGCTACATCGCCATCCCAACATTATTAAAACATTTTTCACATATACTTGTATTATCATTATTATCATTCGCACGAGAGTTGTAACCTGCCAAGATGATCGGTCGATCATCGGTCGATCATCGGTCGATCGAGCACGCTTCCGAGGGATTAGCTTTTCCCGTTCGCAGAACCAACTCCGACGGTTTTTTTACGGAATACATTTAAAGCAACGACTCTTCGTAATAATGGCGCGACGTATAAACATCGTGCACAACATTTACAGAAGCATAAAAGAATAAATCCCTAAGCAGAAATAAGTCTTTCTTTCATTTCTTTCTTTATTTCTTCCGGTCGAGCGAACCCGTGAGCGATTCCGGCGTGCACTCATTCCGTGGAGTAGTACATACGCTTGGCTTTTATAATTCACCCTTGAATTCATCTTTTTTTACTCCGCGACTTACTCGCGCTAAGCTCCCTCGAGTTCTTGACTCTTGCACAACTGCAAATACTTCGGAACAATTAAGAAATTACCAATATGCATTACATCATAATCTTTCATATTATTATTATTGTTGCTGTTGTTGTTGTTGTCGTTGTCGTCGTTGTTGAAGAATTTAGTTAATGGTTCGGATAAGAGCGAGTGCACGGAATTATTAATTATGCAATATAGTATTCGAGCATTCGTAAATGTATTCGAGCACACACTTGACTTTGTGGACTTTCATCGGATGTTGGGGCGAGTTGTTTGCTGCGAGCAAACAACCTATTTCTACATTGTTATCTTCTTAATCGTTCTCTTAACTGTTGATTGTCTTCTGTTTCGCCTGCTGTTTCCGCTTCGATTCAATAAGCCCAACACATAACCTTGTATCGTTTTACCACCTGAGCGCAACGGGCGATAATCGTTTCCTAATTATCGACTTTTTTCCTAATTACTTATAAAAATACTGACCATTGATAATTTTATTCATTCTCGTGTAAAGTAAAAATATCTGTAATTATCTCATGTTTCTCCTCAATCCATTGTAATTGCAGACCTGATTCTATAGGTTTCTGAAATATTCCAATGAATCCTTGTGCTCGATGACGATGATTATGAGGTGCGTATATCTTGTATCGCACGATCGACTGGCGTAACGTTGATTCCTTAATTAATTGTACACATATTTATTAATTTTAAAAACGTGTCACTTAAATAGGCAAGAGCATTTTGGGGTCTGTAATGCAGGTGCGGTATATAAACAAAATCAATAAATTAATAATAATGATTTATATTTTATAGTAGGAAGGAAGCAAGTGGATCTAGTTTCATAATTTTAAAATATCATTTACCATTACATAGACAGGATTATATAATCCATCCATATCTAGTGATAATAATGTATGATGTACTTATTATTATAATACAATAATACAAATTTCGAATTAAAGTGGCGAAGAATCGTATTTAAATAGAATAGAGTAACTGCTAATTACATTCGTAATAATACAATGCGTGAAAGTATTGTATTATATTCCAATAATATTATAAATATTTAGATAATCTTCTCCCATTTCATCGTTTGATTGACAATATTAAATAAATAAATGTTCAACATTAAGAGTATTTATGATTTTAATTATAATAAACAAATTATGAGGAGAACGAGCATCGCTTTTATTTCTATTTCGTGGCGTAGGTAGGGCAAAATGCTAGAATGATTTGTATGTGTTAAAGCAGGCCTTTTAATATTCCCTTGAGCTTCGTTGAAAGGCCATATTGTCAACACGAGGTGCTTCGATGCTTGACAAAAAAAATAAAATAAAATAAAATAAAAATGAAATAAAAACAAAATGCGCCTCCTAAGAATGGCCAGACTTGTGTGCCACGTTAAATCCACCAGAGTTCTCTTACATTTATCAAAAAGAGGAGGAGGAGGAGGAGAGCGACGAAGGTTTCATCCTGACGTTCTGACTTTGGTTCTGTGAAAATATAATTTTTCAAAATAGGACGAACTTTTCTGGGCTTCGTTGAAGCAATCAAGAAGAAAAACAAAAATTGCAACGAAAAGGGTATCGCGTTTATCTTATATTCTTCGGATTCCATTGTCGAGCAAGTCATACGCGACGTATATCGAAAGTCATCCTCCAATTGTAAACGCACTCGCGTTGTATTTTTTGTTTTTGTTTTTGGATTCGATCGATGATACATCGTCAATTTGCGCCGACGTCCTCGACTTCGCCTCGTACCATTTTCTAACACTTTTTTCTATTCTACTCTCTCCTCGATATCCGTTGTAATGCTTTTCTTTTTTTTCTTTCTACTCTCCATTTATATTTTCTATCGCGGGACGTACACACATTTTATGGTGCATGAAAGTGGCTTAATTTGCAGAGTTTCGTACTATATGTTTTATCAAGCAGTTTCCAAACTTCCCCGTCGTTAAACACTATTTCATGGGCAGTTTTTTATTTATTTATTTATTTTTTTTGTTTTTTTTTTTTTTTTTTTTAATAAATACTGAATTATAATACGACGGCGAAGGTGGATCGTGGCGGGGCGGGGCGGGCGGGGGGACGACGCAAGAAATATTTTTTAAAAATTTAATTTTCTAGATCAAAGAGTACTCGATATTGTATGGATTTTTATACGGTAATACGTAACTTGTCGTGGTGTCTCGCGCGTCAACATTTTCTTACAATACATTATATTTTTAGCCAAAAAACTTATATTCCCACTAAGATACATATATATATATATATATATTTTATTCAATTAAGGCACATTATATATTATTGATACATTTTTTTTCTTGTGACAAATGTTTACAAATACAGACGAAATACGAAATTCGACGACGATGAGGATGTTTACGTACAGAACGTATGGCATTGTAATCAATTTATTACAATTGCAGTAATATTCAATAGCTTTGAGTCTAGTCTCGGCGTACGTTAAGAAATATTATCACATCTTTTGTGTAACGTGGACGCCGGGCGTACGTGTAGCCAAGCATTATTTTATCTTCGATGAATTTCTGGCCTCTAGCTCAGAATGAATTGATGATTAATCGATCCCCGGGCCCTCCATGGGTTTAGATCAATTTTCGAAAGATTCTCTTCAATGATCTTATAAACATCTAAAGGCCGCAAGAATGATTTCTTAGAAAAGGGCATACTGACGAACAGAATCTATATGTATTATTCAGGCTAAAGAAGATTAGAAAAATGTGAAATTCATGCATAATAACTAATTAACTGATTGTTAATATAACTAAAAGCAAGTGCTTCGTTGCATATAAATCTACAAATATTTGCTAATCCTTGTTTGTATTCATGTATTCGTGCGCAGAAATCTATGTTACATTCGCAAATATGAATAAAATAATTATTGTTAGATTATTAAATGCTAAATTTAGAATTTAAAAGGGATAATTTTACATAAATAATTCGAATAAACTAATAGTCGAACGGACGGGAAGAAATTTAATTTCTCGAATATTTTTGTATGGTATATTTAAAAACGACTCTTTTATATTATTTGTGGAAAAATTTATCTTCTTCTAATTGAAATTCTGCGAATACACTGTCCGGATTTATAAATATAATCCGAATATTTTTCGCTCTTTTTATTTACTCGCGTGCTTTGCTTGCGTCATAGTTTAAACTTCTTTTTCTTATGGCATTGTATTATATTCATTACGTTTTTTCTTCTTTTTTTTTCCTTTTTTTTTTTCTTTTGTGCGTATTTGTACATTTGTGTACGTAGTAGAGTTTCACACACGAAAACTAATTTCTACCTCGTTCGCTAATATTTGTCCGCCCCCTCCCCCCTTTTTAAAACTACATTTCCTATCTTTAACTTCTTTTTTTTTTTCTTCTTCTTCTTCTCTTTTCGGCAGTAAAATCGAAACTTCGTAAATATTACACATGGATTTGCATATTTTAGTATTTTTATCATTTACTTACCTTTCCACCTCACCCCACCCCCCACCTTTTCAACTATTTTTAAACCCACGGGGGAAGGAGAGGCGGTAAGGGGGGGAGGGATGTACTTATTTATTAAATTCCGAAAAGGACAGATTTTATTAATTTCTTATTGTCGGCAAGATAGATTGCATAGAATGAAATATTCCTTTCAGTATACGTATAAGTGAATTTTATTTACCAAACAAAAGTTACCGAAAAATGCCGTATAATGAAATTGCCAAAGAGAATTTGTATTAAAATACAAAGAGATCTTTTGAATTAAATTGATTTCTTAAATAAATATATTCCAATTCGAAATTTAACGTAAGAGCGGGTTCGATAATCCAGAAATAGAGACAAAATTGGTTCAATCGTTATGAACTTTGAATGGATTAAAAAAAAATCTCTTTCGTGAAAGGGGGGGGGGCGGGGAAAGCTTATTAGAGATATTAGAGGGAGACGACCATCCCTCCCCTGTGCATTTATTTTACTTACTTAGGTAAGTTATAATTCGGCAATTACGTTGCACAAACTCTACTTACCCTCGGACCTCTTTACAATTGAAACCCCAGGAATTTTCCCACTAATGTTCTTTCCCCAGTCCTCTCTCTCTCTCTCTCCTACTTACCTAGTAATCATAAAATCCTAGTTATGCTATCTAATCATATTCAGGGCCCGGGCATACTTGCTTCCCCTTCCCAAACATTCCTACTTAACCCCAAAACCTTCAATTCCATTGCATTATATATATATATATAGATTATAAACACGTATAAATCGTCTCGCTACGGTATACTCACTTGAAAATTGGCATTTTAAAATACTTATTACTGCTATAATAATCTTAAAGATTAACGGGTGTTAATGCGTGTATACACGGACGTTTTGTATGCCTGGGAAACACTGAGATTTATTTTCTAACCATCGAACGTAGTAATCTGCCGTTAAAATTCTATAACTATTTCGTAGCTTAACGACTTTCGAATAGAAAAATTGTCTTTCCGTAACATTTCCATAACGTCTCGTTCGTCAATTTCTTCGGTTAATGAATCCGTTATACCCGAAGCGAAACTCAATAGCAATAGCAATAGCAATAGAATAACGTATATCGGATAGTCTCTCGCGTTTCTATGATTCTGCCTACTTGGGCTCGACTAATTTATTATTATCCTCTCGACGAGGCAGAGATAAGCCCCTAGCCAACGGATGACATTCTATCGATAAATCTGTTCACGCACGCACGCAGCTCGACATCCACGCTACATTTACATTTTACATGGAGATTCATTAGCTATTATTAGATCAACCATTTTGATTTTTTTTCTTTTTTTTTCATTAATAGATTCGTTGTGTAGGACACGGAGTGACTTAGTTAGGAGGAAGTTTAATCGTGGCGCTAGAACGAAATCTAAATTAAATCTTCCATTCGCATTAAATTTTTAATCTTCTTCGGCTAAGCTCTTTATGATATATTGCTCTTTTAGAACTTTTAGAAGTTTAAATAAGAAAAAAAAAAAAAAAAAAGAAATGTAAACTTTTAATTCTTACATTTTAAAAATTCTCTACGCATTCCACTTCGGCTTAAAGCCTAAAACGTTTTTTTATATACAATCTGAAAAGATTTAATGCAATTGCTATGGATATACATACATTTGTACGTATATATATATAAATTCTTTTCGACATGAAAAAAAGAAAACTAATTTAGATGAAAAAATATTATATATTATTCTATCTGACCATGATAATCCGTAATTTACGAAGATTTATTTGTTACGTTGTTCATAATTTTCTGTCAGTATATTGTATCGAGTGCGGTATCAAGCCAAAAAGAATTATACAGCTTAAAATAAAAGATGTATCTTTGTATTTTCAATTCAACTGAGAGCTTATTAAGTAATTACATATTTCTAATTACTTTGTAACTTGTAACTGAAAATTATAATAAGGTAGACACACGTAAATTGCAGTTTCTTACAGTTCCTATATTAACAATAATTTCTTAAATACAACCACTTATTCAGTTATTGGGGTTATTATTGCCTAACGTCCGATAAATACTTACTTATTTGCTTCGTTTTCGGCATTAAAAAATATTATTCGATCGATGCCGATAATACTTGGGCAGTAATAATTATATTTACAATAACAATGGATTTGATAACAAAAGAAATTTTCAATACGAATGAAGCGCTGTCGGTCGAGGACTCGGAGATCGATCCTTCGTTGATCGGAGTTTACCGTGTTATCAAATAAAATTAAGCCGAATTTAAAGAGAAAAAGTAAGAAAGAAACAGTTAATTCTATTCGGTTATTGGGGTTGATGAAGCAAAGCCAAAAGTATGCGATCGCAAGAACGAATATCGTGTTAACGTGAGCAAATACAACATACCTTCCTCGAGATAGATCAAAACAACTCTGATATATCTATTATTGTACTTTGACTTAAACGCCATAGAAGCTTTATTGGCTTTCAAGTTACAATCGCATTAGGATATTAGCATATTATCTTATTTATAAAAAGGAATAAATAAATAAATAAATAAATAAATAATATAGAGAGAATTTGGGAGCGAAGATTGTTTTGTAATGTAAAATTAAAGATCAGCGTTGTTTGTAATATGTAAATAACCGGCGATCGAGATCGTTTCAGTTTTGAAAATTTCCCATTTCCCTGAGGGGGGTGGGGGAGGGGGAGAGAAGCGGAGCTACGGCGAATAAATGAAAATCATATTTACTTCGAGGTTTTTTTACGCTTTACATCGTAGTCAATATTTGTAAGGATACGCGGGCCCGGAGCGGGCGGGGCGGGGCGGGGTGAGGGGGTTATTGGGGGGGAGCGAAAACAAAAGGGATTTGGCGATTAGGAGAGACGAGGGCGAAGCGGTCAGAGGGCGCCAAGTGGCCCGTGTCTTTTGTAAGATGTCGATAAGAAACAACAAGTGAGCGCGAGACATTTTCAAAAGCACTTAGTCGAAAAGGCAACTTAAGATCCAGACGGATGAGACGGGGAACACAAAGAGAGAGAGAGAGAGAGAGACAAACGTTGGAAGTAACAATAGATGATGTATACAATCAGTTATGGGTAAGTCATACTTTGCGCGTAAATGGAGTCGAGTCTCCCCCCCCTCTCTCTCTCTCTCCCTCGCCCCCCTGGCTGATCGATACGACGGAAGGACTGAAAACGGAAGGGCGTGAATAACACCTAAGATTACAGATCCTCTCTCTCTCTCTCACTCTCTCACTCTCTCTCGCACTTACTCAGCGCATACACGTGCAAAATCTGTAGATTCTTTGCATTTATCTTTTTCTTTTCTTTAAAAAACCATCGAAGTAAAATACTTTTTTCTCTACATTAAACATATTGAAATACTAGTTCAAGCGGATCTAGACAATTTTAATAAGATATATATTTTATTTTATTATAAAATACTGAAAATCCATAATTTCTCCAATATTTAATCCCAAGTAATGAGCTCGTTTTTTTATTTATTTATTTATTTATTTATTTATTTATTTAACATAGATTTAATATAGAGCTTAGGGTAGAAGATCTTAGGATTATTGATAATATGAATAAGAAGATAAGAATACTGGAGGGAGTAACGGTGATTGTTTATGGTAATTACAGTGCAGCGTACACGCAGTGAAATGCTTCACCGGGGGGCCGAGGAAGAGCAACGAGTCCCAGTGCCCGATGCTCCAGGTCTGCGCGGAGAAGCAGCCGATCCTGGTATCGACCTCGACGACGCAGGCCTCGGCCCTGTCCCACGGCTCCTGTCGGCCAATAAGCAGCCGTCAGCGTAAGCACGCCAACAGCACCAGCAGCGAGATCAACTCGCCCCACAAGCAGAAGCGGCTCCGGCTCCAGTTGGCCAAGGAGAGGAAGGCGAGCACGACCCTCGGCATTATAATGAGCGCCTTTACCATCTGCTGGCTACCCTTCTTCGTCCTCGCACTCATAAGGATCTTTCTTAGCGACCCCGAGGCCATACCCGCCTCCCTCTCGAGCATCTTCCTCTGGCTGGGCTACTGCAACAGCCTACTGAATCCGATAATTTACGCGACACTGAATCGCGACTTCCGCAAGCCGTTCCGAGAGATTCTCTACTTCCGCTGCGGCAACCTCCAGCACATGATGCGCGAGGAGTTCTACCAGAGTCAGTACGGCGATCCGGTCAACAACTACGTGGTCAGGTCGACCAACGAGACCGCCAACGCCAACGCCACAGCCACCGCCACCGCCACCACCACCACCACGACGACGACGACGATGGCGACGACGATGGCGACGGCGATGGCGACGGCGGCGACGACGACGACGGCGACGACCACCGCTGCGACGACCCTGGCCGTTAATAATTCCTCCAGTCTCCCCTCGAGGATCGACCAGCTGGAGAACGACGTCATCCCCTTAGGCTCGTCCGATCCCCCGAGCGAGAGCTTCCTTTGATTTTACTGCCAACTACTCGGAAGGCTACCCCCCCCCCCCGGGGGGGCCCGCTCTTCCCCACCACGTCCCACCAGCCGCCTCGGGTATAACGACCTCGGGTCACGTTCGTCAAGCCCATCCCTCGTCTCGGCTTGAATCTTTGCTTCGCGGGTCCGCCCCAATACATCGTCGTCTCGTCTCTCCCTCCGAATACACGTGAAGAGGGTCGGTCGCTCTTACACGCGGCCCTCCCCGATAACCCCAATATCCTTCTATCCGTACAAACTCCGACATTCCCAACAGTCGCTACACCAACAAATTCACTCTGATCATTCTCATCCAAGGGTTATTATTATACCGAGGTGGCGATACGTACGCGATAATTCGCAGCTCGCGACAGGACTCGGCTTAACCTTAACTGCAACGTTCCCTATATCTCGGGCAAACAACAAACAAACAGACAAACAAACATACGAACGAATACCTATGCACCAGAAGAATCATTTGTGCGCGATAAACTAATTTTTTGTTTTTTTTTTTTTTTTTTTCACTCTTAAGATTATCGTTATTATCCATCCTCCGATTTCTTTCGCTCTTCTTCCAGATAATAGATCATTTCCTTTTTAACCGAATTGAAATATTTTACCACGAGGATAAACGTTTTTATATATATATATATTTTTTTTTTCTCATACGCAATATGAGGTAAAAATGTTTTACAATATCGGCACAAGAACCACCGAGTAAGAAATTTCTTATTTCCTTGTTTTTTGTTTTTTTTTATCTAGTGATCCCCGCCTGCCCCCTTACCCCACCCCCTCGAAAATACAATTCTTGTAAATCAATGAAAATATATATGATTAATTAAACAATTACGCAAATGTGTATCATCGTGCCCGTTATAATCTGACGTATTAACATGATATTTTTGTACAACGTTATAATAAGTCTAAGCTGACCTTGGGATCCTGTGAAAAACCTTATATCTCATACTTAAGCTCTACTCGTCTAATGATCATGTTTACTCAATTTATATAGGGACATCCGAACACTTCAACTCATCTATCTGGACATCGAGGCTCCAAAATAATTAACAATAAATTAACAATTCACTGTTTGTTTGAAAAAAAATGCAGTCACTAAAACAAAAACAAACAAAAACAAACAAAAAAACAAAACAAAAATCGTTAAATTATCGATGCGTAAAAAAGAATTTTATTCAATTTATTCAAATTTGCTCAATTAAACGGTAGCATAATGATTGCGATAATTGAAAAAAAAAAAAAAAAATACCTTCTGCGGTTCTACTTTCATTTTTTTTTTCTTTTTTCTTTTTTCTTTTTTTTTAATACTAGTAAAGGTAGTAGTGGAAATTCCAGCCATCCAAAGTAAACAATTAAAATAAACTATTTGGTATCGTCGGGTTATTTCGTCGAATAATTAATTTAAGGTAATTATTTAGGCACATAATTCTGCGCTTGTAAACATTGTTTATCGAATTTATGATGATATTAGTAAATACGGTTTCATAATGATCCATGTATCGTCATGATTTTATTATCGTGACTATAAATCCTAAAGTGCAATTGGTGCAAACACACAAATTGCACTAATATCGACTTATTTATAGAAGTCGTTTATTGACAGTTAACAAACATTATAAATTATAAATATTTATTGCAATTATAAAGTTTTTAATAATATCGAGGAAATAAACAGCTCTGAAATTGTCTGTCAGATTAACGAATCGGTCGAAACAACGTGGCAAATACTTTTACAAAATTGTATAAAAAGTTTTTTAAGTAATTTCTAGAGTTTAATTCTTTGATGACGTCGACGTAACTTTAATGACGCCTTTGGCAATTAATTAATTACAATTACATATTTCTTATTTCCAGTGAATTCGTTCGTTATGTGTAAAGATATATATATTAAGATAAATACTATCCTTATAAATATATGTAAAAAATATATTGAAATAGAATTGAACGCTGATCGATGGATAGAAGTAGAACGCTGTTAGATCATTTTTATTAATTGTACGCCTATTTTCCAGACACGAGTTAAATATTATGAGAATAATTTTTTTTTTATATATAAGTACAATAAGTGATACAAAAAATACAAAAACAAAAAATAAATAAGTAAAAAAAAATAAAAATAAAAGCAGAGACTGAAACGAAAATGTTAAAATCGAAAACTATTGTTATTTGTATTATTATAATTTTAATCGATTGTATGTAGCAAAGTATTTATTAATATAAGTGTCGTTTAACATCAATCGAAGGAATATGAATATTATTTAACTCTATTGATATTTGAAGCACTGAAATTATTCTTCGATCGTATACATATATATATATATATATATAAGACGTCATGTGTAAGAAAAGCAAGCTTTGGTGTCGATCTAAACATTTTGTATAACCTCGATGAGAAAAAAATATGAATAAATAACAGTCGATTGACTAAGCGATTGACATCTATAGAAACAATGTTCGCCCATATTGTGAACAATTGAGTGTCGATAATATTATACGAGAGCTTGCGTATATGCGAGAAGCGATCCTCCATCTGTGTAAAATTTTCTCCGTTGAAATACGCGACCCTTTGGAGTAAACAATTTTTCACGGCAAACAATCACGTCAGAATGCGACAGAAGACAAAAAATAAGAAGAACATAACAATCACAAGCTAAAATCACCACGCACATACATGTGTGTGCGTGCGCGCGCGTGTGTTCTATCGCATTTATAATAAGAAAACGAAGCATGTTATTATTATTATTATTATTGTTATTGTTATTGTTGTTATTTCTAAATATTAATATTTCTAAATAGAGTGAAAGCAGTTTAAAAAGAAAAAAGCCGCGTACAATACACTTGAAATTGGCTGTATTCACTTCACTTTTAATTATCAGTACTCAATTTAACTTTCGTGTTTACGTTTCGCCGCATTAAGAATCGCCCCGCTACCCATTGGATAAATTAAATAGTTTTTCAAATTACCATTACGGGAATAATAATGTTACGTAATAAAAAATTGTACCCGTTGCGTACAATATTGCCCGCGTACGTTATTGAAAAATGAAGGTAATAAGGTAAAAAAAAAAAATACGCTGCAATTAAATTTCAATGGATTTACGATGAAATTCGTGGCGATTGAAGATGACTATGCGTTACGATTCTAAATTTCGAGCGTCGCAACATCTTTCAACACTCATTCCGTATAATTTATTATAAGACTCTACTTTCGCAAGCTCGTACGCGTGCACGAACAGCATCCAAGCATTTGATAGAAAGTGAAGTCCGTACTCGGTCGCGCTCAGCCGCCCAGAACGGCGCACACGCGCGCCCCCGCCGCACGTATTAGACGTGTACAGGACGAGTCGTTATGTTATACGTAACGTATATCGTCCGTTCAAAAACTATGTAAAAAGTAACGGTGGAGACGGGCAGTCGACACACGCGCACACAAGTTATAATATATTATCGCTCTCCTCGCGCGCTTTCCCCGCAAACTCTCTTAATTCCTTACGAGCGAGACTTGCTCCATAAACTTCCTTCCACGTATTCTTTTTTTTTCAAGTCAAAAAATAAACCAAAAATAGACCAACAATGCTTGGGAGTATTTTGGGAGTACAGTGTACGGGCTCATTAAACGTTTACTATATATTTTAATAAAATAAACATAGAAGCTCGCCGTCGTTTTAAAATGACGAAGGGTAGCAATTTGTATTGCGCGTTAGCTTTCTCATTGGCACTACGCGCGCGTTCATTTTGTTTTTATTTGTCCCTCATCCTCATTGCTGTGTGGGACAACGAAAAATAAAACAAAACAAAACAAAACAAAACAAAAAAAAACACAGGAAAAATAAGACCCTTAAATACGAGCGACATTTAGAAGCAGAAGCAGAAGAAACTAAATAAATAAATAAATAAAGAAAGAAAGAAAGAAAGTTGCCGGCATTGAAAGCCATGCTCGTCTGACATTATGAAATTCGCAATTTCTAAAGAATGAAAGAATTTTAAGGATCGGCCATTGATCTTTCATCCATTCTCCTTGGTAATGCTTCGTAATAACAATAACAATAATAATAACAACAATAACACTAATCATTTGACGGAGATGATGATGTCGCGTGGGAGGGGGAGGGGGGTAGGCAATTTGTTTGAAGGGTTTGAAGGTAAGCATACGGATACTGTTGTTGCAGTGCTCGGGAGGAGGGCTGGCGAAGGTTAGGCGAGGCGAGGCGAGGCAAAAAAGGCCGAGAAAGACGAATGACGTCCCCAGGAAATGGGCATAAGCCGCTTGCAGAGGTATCGGCTCCCGTCAGGATTAGTTTTGGCGTGGGCGACGTGCTCCGTGTCGGTACACCGATCGTTCTCGGAGAGCAGGGAAGCGATTCGGGCAAATTAGATAAAACCGCGGGCTCGGCCGAACGAGTCTGATTTCGCTTTACACGCTGCTCCGTTACGCTCTTCGTAATGCATACTACAAGTCGAGGGCCGTCGTGCGAACGCGTGCAAAGTCTAGTGGAGTACCGGCGCCGCTGATACCGAAGCGGTGGCGTGGGCGGGGGTGGTGAAAGGCTCGAGGCAAAGAGTAGAGTCAAAGGGTCGCACAAATGGAGAAATCGAGAGGCGCAGCGATCACGTTGTTACCGCAGAATTTATTTCCCTCGTTCGTTCCTTCGTTTCTGTGTGTGTCTGTGTGTGTGTCAGAGGCAGTGGCAGTGGCAGTGGCAGTGGCAGGGGCAGGGGCAGGGGCAGGGAGAATATTCGAATACCAATGGAATCGGTTTACGTTAGTTACCGTTTGAACGAAGTAAAGCGTACATGAAAACGCATAAAAGACGGATGCCGAGGAGGCAAGTATCGTTCGTATCAAAGCACAATCTAAGTACCGAGAGTTTATTTTGTTTTCGACCCCTCGGTACATGACTCAAGATAATGAAATCTCGTTACGTTCAAATGTTCCTTATGAAATGGGAACCTTAACCGAATTTACGGTAAACCCCACTAAATGCGTAAAAATTAATTATTAAAATTAATAATAATAATAATAACAATTAAGGATGGATTTTAATGGTTGATTGCGTAAGAATGAGCGAGTTCGTGTGTAGTCTCGATTGGGAATCGAAAGCTTCTGCTCTAATAAATTTCTTACGGCCCCTCCTCGGAATGAGCAACAAAATACATTCGGAAGCAATAGGAAATATATACGAAAATATGCGAGCCTGAATTGATAAGCGAATGCTCAGTCACGTATCCTTTTGCGGGAAATGCGATTTCTTCATATTTACCATTGTATTTTTAAAGGGGGGGAGGGGGGAAAAAAAAAGAGAGAATTCCTCCTGCGCTAGCAAAAAGCAGCGAATGCTTTTAAAATAATGTTTATTTTTCTTAGTGAGATAATGATGTATCGGTTTCCATCTCATTCCACGAGCAATTGTTCGTTAAAAAATACAAAAGGCTAGAGAATAGGCTAAATGCGAGCACTAAACACGCAACGGGGAAGGAAGGAAGGAAAAAAAAAAAAGAACAATAAAGTAAGGGGGAAACGATACCGGGGACGAAATAAAAAAAAAAAATTCATAACTGTAATACGGACATGCGTTTTTGAGAAATCTGTCAAACTCTATTGCGGTTAAATTCGACGATCCATCCTGTATGAGACAATCTGTACAAAAAAAAAATAAAATAAAATAAAATAAAATAAAATAAAAGATTAAAAATAAAAGATTAAAAATAAAATATAACAACAACAAGAACAACAACAACAACAACAACAACAGCAACAATTAAAATGAGTGAATAAATAAAATTATACCGAGTTCAATGTGATCGTTACAAATATGATGGTTATGCTACAAATAGTATAAATAAATATGATTATGTACGTACGTATAAGCACAAT
Source organism: Ceratosolen fusciceps (assembly GCA_018883505.1). Classification (NCBI taxonomy): domain Eukaryota; kingdom Metazoa; phylum Arthropoda; class Insecta; order Hymenoptera; family Agaonidae; genus Ceratosolen; species Ceratosolen fusciceps. The sequence continues at coordinate 792,120 of RCIC01000040.1, forward strand.
ATATGTGGTAAAAAATATATAAGAAAATATCAAAAAAAAAAAAAAAAAAAAAATACATAAATAAATAAATAAAAAAATTATCGTAATAATAGTAATAATATAATAATAATAATAATATTATGAATATGGTATGAGTGTCATAATTCTAGATCTAATCTATAGAATTTCAGCGAGATGATAATCGATATTTCGCAATTTTTTTTTTCTTTTTACCTTACGTCCTTAATTATAGGTTTGTTATTGGGGTAAATATTAAGTGGCGAAATGAGTTAAATAATTGCGTGTTTTGATGTCCGAAATTTCGTATTGTCAGAGTTGATTTTACAATCGATCGATCGATCTGTATAAGAGAATATTTAAAAAATGTCTACCCGAAACGATAAACACGTTAGCTATCACCACCAAATAATCGATAAAAACAAAAAAAAAAAAAAAAAAAAAAAAAAAAAAAAAAAAAAAAAAAAAAAAAAAAAAAAAAAAAAAAAAAACAGAAAAAGATAAGGAAAGAAAGAAAGAAAGAAAGAAAGAAGAAAAAGTAACGTGTGCATTGTCAAAGTTTTTTGCCTGTTATTTGGTATCCTTCAAAGTCGAAGCTTTTATAACGATAACGAAGTTAAAGCATTGAATTAAAATAATTACGATGGCTATGATAATTGGAAGTTTGATATAAGTTATCGATAACTACTGTGATACATTCGAAATTTTATTAGCTATTAATGAAACTAGTTGAGCATTGATAAATCATTCGTTAAGCACGTATATAAGAAAATTTAAATATAACAAATAAATTAATCCATTATATCTTATTCATAAGAGCAACTCGTTGCTCATTTAAATAATAATAATAATAACATTAATAATATATATATATATATGTATATATATATATATACATGAACGTATTAAGAGCAAACTTGATTATATTGATTTAATGAGAATCGATACATGTTTTTATTTTTTTTTATTATTTATTTATTTATTTATTTATTTATTTATTTATTCAATTGAGAAAAGAATTCGAAAAAAACTGAAATTTTATTGGCGTGAAAATATTATTTTTCCAATTGACGTTGTATTGTTTGTTGTTAACGTTTTGATACTCGCGGTAAGGGATAAACAAAGCTATTTTATTGCCTACTAACAAAATTCATTGATCATCTTCTTGTAGTAAATGTTTTTTTTTCTTTTCTTTTCTTTTCTTTTCTTTTTATCACGAAATTAGTGAAATAGCTCAGGAGACGCGGTGGGAAAGACACGGATTTTTTTTAATATTAATCTAAACCCTATTGGATTTGGTGGGATGGAGAGAAAAATCACGGGCATACGCAATACATTTACGCGATGGATACGTAAAGTAAATATTTTATATAATTCGAATTTTTTCAACGACAGAGTATATGCATAAATTTAAGTATTACACGCAACACGTACAATTGAATAATTAAATCTTCTACGGATGCTTATCTTCTGTACAGATGTGCAGATGTGCAGCTGGATACTTGAGGTTGATGATCAACACATAAATCATTATGGAATATATATGATAAATAAGCAATTCGTCGAGCGAAATGAATGCCATCGAAAGAAATACTTTGACTGTGCACGTATAATGATTAATTCGAGTACGGGAATAGGGCGCTGGCAATTCGTTAGATTATTATTATACACTAGCGGGATAATGTTGTCGCTACACGTGATTAGCAATGTTGCACATCATAAATTGGAATCTGTTTGTAGAAAGCGAGCTAGCGAGGTGACAACGATCTCGTTGGATATTGTAGCCTGTGCGCCTGTAAATGCATTTTATCCGTTCGTGGCCGAAAGCCATTTTGTCGTTCAGTATTGGAAAAATGTTATTGAGTTTGGAGAATTCGACGAGGCAGGCTCGAAATAAAGAAATTTCTTCGATCTTGTATTAATTTATTTCAACTATTACAATTATCTTTGGCAGCCGAACGAGACCCTATTCACTCACACGCATACAATACAAAACCGTATATCTATATTAGTTTTATTGGCTGGTTGGTTTGTTTTTTGTTTTTGTTTTTTTTTTTTTTTATTCCCCCGCCCGCCCCTTTGTATTTGAAGTTATTTAATGTAGTAATACGTAGGTAGTATTACATGATCGAACTGTAAACGATCCGGGCATCTTCTAATAACTAATTCATAAACTTCATTTACGTTCGAATCGTCTACTCGATCTTCATATCTTTTTCAACTATACGATAATAATATACAATTATCACGGCTTCGGCCGTGTAATAAATTTTTATTGATTCTTTACGTTTCACGTGTACATTAATATACAGGGTATACTTTATAATCCATGAATATTCTGCATCGGACAGAGTACTTGACGTGTACTTGATTGATAATGATGCAGCATTTTAACATTCCACGTTGTTGCAGTAAAATTTCGAGCCCAAGAATAATAGGTAAAGGCTAAATAAATAAATAAATAAATAACTAATTAATTAATTAATTAATTAATTAATGTCGTATTGGTGACTGACTTTGAGGAATAAAGTTCGGTAAATAATGTATTGTATAAACTGAAATATTAATATATTCCAACAGGAATATTCCAACTTTAAAGGTTTGATATAGCTTTTGAGTTCTCATCGGCCAAGAAATTAATAAATAATTGTAAAAGAAAGTCGGGTAAAGAAAGAGTCTTGCGCCTCGAGTATGCGCAATTCGCTCAAAGAGTACCTCTGTAACGTAATGCGAACCGTTGATATTGCCGAACGACGATAACTCGACGGAGAGGCCTCGGTCGAGTCAGCATCGACGATGTCAGGATGCACTGCACAATGGACGTGCCAGGATCGTAAAATCATGTCCGCGCATAATGTCCCCCGGCATCCGCCGGGCAAAAATCGTCTCCCGAGTCGAATCCTTACTTTCATCTGCCATTTATACGCCGATGCGTATAAACTGACGTTCACGGACACGCGCGTCAAAGATTCATCGTCTCCTCGCGCAGTCTGAAAATTCAATGACAGGTAATCTCGAGCCCCGACAACGCGGCTTCGGGCGAATAATTTTTTTTTTACAAAATTACCTGCCCGACACTTTTCTATTCGTGAAAATAAGGTGCGCGAATACGGCTATCGAGGACTTGCGTCCCACCTGAACCCGTGAATCTATAAAGTAAATAAATAAATAAATAAATAAATAAATAAAACGTTCAATTCGACTCGGTGGTCCGAAGACGAGCGACGATAAATTCAAAGTTTTATATTATTAAACCTTAAGCCTCTAAATGAACGCGTTACACTTGCTCAAAGGGCTTATATTTTTACCAAAAAAATTTTAATAACTCTTCGATTTAAACGTCCTCGTACGCTGAAAATAATGGATCGCGCGTGAATATTAAGCCACAAGTGGTGGAGAAATTTGTTTTTTTTTTGTTGTTGTTAAATTAAAATCGAATTCATTTTAGTGGTAAATTTGTGTGTGAAAGAGAGAGAGAGAGAGAAAACTAAAAAAATCGCGTCTAAGAATTTATTGAACGAATAATACATTTGTGAATAGATTAGCATTTTCTCATTACTGTATTTTTATTTACAATACTACATATATATATATATGTATATATACATTTATTCACAAATACGAATTTCATTGTATAAGCATTGAAAAGTATAATAAATCAGGCTTTGCTATTTCGTGACAACGTGTCTTATGGGGAAAAAAAAAAAAAGAAGAAGAAGAAGAAGAAGAAAATTAAAATACGTTCGTACTTACTTGTGTACGTAATATTACGTAGGGAAATTATATCTAAGTATTCAATTTCTTTATACTTATCGTATAATAAAGAATTACGAATGAAGGAGGGGAAAGCGTAATTTATAAATTCGCCTTTTGTTGGAAATGCGAGGCGTGGATTATTAACTTAATAAAACTAATACGAGGATCAAATTTTCTTCCCGACATTCAATCGTCACCCAATAGATAAGAAAATAGGAAAAAGTAAGCGGAAGGATTCCAAAGCGAAAGCTCAAATAAGCTTTCCCTACTTTTTCTAAAACCCATAGAAGATAATTTAAAAATCGGCTGATTTACCAAATTACGCTCTACATTAGGCTTCGCAATAAACGACAAAATCGAATAAAACAGCCTTTTGTTAATAATAACCGTCCCATTTTGTGTACCTGCATTTGCAAAATTCCAAAATAAGAAAGAAGTGAAAAAAAGGAGGGGATTTGTTTTTTTTTTTTTTTTTTTAACTAAAAAATACTCGTAAAATTACCGCGGCGCGCTTCGTTTATGTACTAATACACATAAACAATTGTATTAACTAACGTAGAGTGAAGAAAAGTATTTATTAATGTAATTTTAATACCGTATGCCGGAAGTATTATTCAATCGGGTACGATACAAAGTTTATTGTACTTTCGTGTTACACATACGTGTGTACATGTAAATAGCCATTTTTAAGCTGTAAATAATTTAAATAACTATTTTGTGGGACGGGTAAGGGGATCGGATATATCCGATAACAGCCGTCATAGCTAATGTGCGTGTGTAGTATGTTCGAGAGCGGCCTATCTCCGACGTATTTTCCTCGGTGCTCGATCGACAGTCTTGAGATTCTCCGGGATAATGTTGAGAATAGCATAGACGCCAAGAGGATCATCCCTCCCACGCGTACAGCGCAAGAGCATCCGCCTCTGCAATACGAAATCCACCCCCGAGACATGTGTACCACACTACCCTACCCTCTACAGCTACAAGGATACTACTGATTTATATTATAAGGGGAGAGAGAGAGTGGCGCCACGCAACGGCAAAACCGACAAGTTACGTACCCGAGTTTTAAAGACATTTATTTATTTATTGTGTAGGTATAACATCACAATTGACGGATACCATCAATTGCCATTATTAGAATATGCACGAGGGGGGGGGAGTGGTGCGTTTACATTTTTATTTCACCGAATCATATTTTTTTCTTTACGTTTATTACGATTATTGTAAATACATCATTAGGTTCTTCTAATGGATTATTTTTTGATTATTTATTGAAAAATCGATTTATGTAAAATCTTTAAGGTTCGACTGTAAGTATAAGCGAGTATAAGTAGAAAGAATATTTAATAAATTACTTATTAGATCGCATTAGAATTATTACGTCGGTCCGATTTATAACTAAACGAAACTCTATGTAAGTAATCATTTATCTTACAAGTTACAAAAACTCAAGAGTCTTCTTGTACGTAAAATTGATTGAACGTCTTCTACAGCCATTATACATAATAATACATATTTAACACACCGACTGCTGCGTATTATTAAACAGTCATTGATTGCTTGGTAATGATATTCGTAATATCTCTTTTTTTGCAAAAAGTTTGTAATTTTAAAATTAAATTTATCTCTTGTCGTGTAAAAATAACGTTTTTCCTTTTATAATTAATAGCCGAAGTATATCAAATTCCTAACAATAACCTTTACTATTTAAATAACTTCTTGATGATTTTAAGGAGTAAAGAGTTTTAAGAAAAAAAGCTTAAAATAAAAATATCGCTTATTATTTTGTATTAATTATAAACTATTTGAAGCTAAATTCTAAGCGTTCTGAAACGTAAGTTTGACGAGATATCAGCGTCTAACAAAGCTTAAGTGCCTCACTGCTCCTGCACTATATACACATATATATATATATAGAGAGGCTTTTGTATCGAAGACGCTGCTAGAGGCATAAACAAACTAAGTAGAAAAACGGTCGAAAGTTTCGTCCATCGATCCGTCATATAAAATATAATTTATAACGCATTCCCAAACACGAAACTACAATAAGCCCGAGAAAGCAAACGATATAAGTTTAATAGTCCTCTCCCGCGACCTTCCCCGGAACTCCGAATTCCCCCCCATGTATCGGCAAATTCATCACGTAACGCCCGATGTAATGTTCTCACTTCCTCCTCAAAATTCAGTATACTCCAACTACATATACTTATGTTCCCTCCTCGTCTTACGTATAATCTCGGAAAGACGAGAAGTTCTCGTAAGAGGAAGCGGCACAATGCTCTTGTTAAGAAATAGAAGAAAATAGAAGGAAATCAGTCATCAGACGAGGATCGTGCGAAATGATCTAGTGAAATCGATCGTCACGAGTTTAGATTAAAAATCAACTAGCCTAAATAAACTCTGTCTGTGTTTTGGCCAATGGTCCGAATCGCCGGCATTATCGAGAGAATCGAGAATCCCCACGTAATATTGATAAATGGTAAAAACGATTAGTAACAATAACATTGGCTAGGTTGTTTATAAAAACGATGTCGATAAAGTAGCAGAGCGAATCTACGCTTTCAATAGAATCGGAGAAAAAAAGGTATTTGACGATAGTGGACCGCATTGAATAATTTATGGCTTCAATTCAAGCGATTCTCTATAATATTTACAAAATAAAATTTCCTTTTTTCAAATAATCTATATATATATATATATATACGCATGAAATATACGAATCTGATAGGATGAAAATTTAAAAATAACTGCGTTATCCCATCACAATCAAAGGAAGAAGCATTAAAGTTGAAACGTATTGGATTCTCAATTAATGGAAATGTAATAATATTTCTTCAATTCCAGTTATCTTGTAATATATCTGTAATTCATTAATTTCGTTCCCTTTTAACTTTCAATATCACCGCTAAAGGAGAAAGCAATTTTATTTAAATATTTAAAATATTAAAATTTTATTCGCAAAAGGCATTTAATTAATGACACGTAGCATATACATTACACATATAATATACACACACACACACAGAGTACAATACAACGTTTATAATTTATGTAAATAATTTACATATATATAAATAAATAAATACAGGCGGTAGTATTTCGTTTCTAATTCTAAATATGGAAAATGGAATTATAAAAACTAACGCTTTTGCAATTTACAATTGTAAGTTAATTTATCGAGTTTAATTATTTACCATATCGTATTAATATTCTACTAAATTTGCTTTATTATTCCATATGCGAACAGGGATTTCACATTATGGTGATCTTGTTATTCGCATGCTTTCATTTTTAATTCCCTTTAATAAATAAAGAAACCGTGAAATGATTTCAAGCAAACATTAGTTTTAATGGATATTTGTTTAATAAATAATGTGAAATACATGCTTTAATATTAAAACCTAATATTTTGAAAAAATAAAAAATTGCAAAAATTTATTACGCATTCGTGAAACGAACAATGTCAACAAATTAAATAAAGTTTTTTAATTATTAAACAAGCGTGAATTCTTTAAAATGCATAAACAATGTGCTGAAATATTTATGAATAGTGAGTAGTGACCTTCGGATCGATTTGATCTTTTGATATTTTGATATTTTGATATTTTGATACTACGCGGTCGTTGTTGATTCCGTTTTCTTCCGTTCATTTTATTAAATTAGTACATAATAATATAATAACAATTAGTTAATTTAAAATTCAGTGCATCGAAAGGCGAATGTCTGCAGTCTTATTATGCCCCTGTATTTTTAATGAATTTCAAACGCGCCTTAATGTACAAATAAAAATATATCTTATCAATGCTATTTAATATTTTATCGAATTTCATTATAAAACTCTTATTACGTGGAAAGGAAATTATTACTATAAGGAAAAAGCATTTGACTGCATTTACGTTCTAATAAATATGCTTTCACGAAAGCGATATAATGTTTTTAATAATCCCGTAGGAGGAGGGGAAAGGAAGTCAATGAAGCCTAAACCTAAATTTATTGATATTCCCAGCTTGAGGCATTAATAGTTTAAATAATATTACGAAACGTTTAATAATTTGTAATTTTCCAGAATGAAGTCGGAACGACTCTTTGTATTCGTTTGTATTCATTACCATTGGAAAAACAATGAGTCCAAATGTGAATTAAATATGAATTCATACCTAATATTTGTAAATTACACAAATTACCGTTTAAGTGATCCATGTGGTTTTGTAAACTTTAGGAGGAGCAATTTCAATTTTAACTCGAGTTAAAACCCTAAGGGATTAAAATAGAAAAGGAGAAAAAAGATAATTAGATTTTACGCGTTCATATTTAAAAATAAATAAAAATAAAGAAAAATATACATATATATATATAGAAATATTTAAATGTAAGATTTATTTTATGTAAAATGTAACTTTCGTATATTTTTTTAAACTAAAAAACTTTAATTTGGAAGATGGAAGCGGAATGTAGAATTTATGTACAAGAAGATTTACTTAGGTAAGTCTTTTAAAAAGTTGAAATACTTTCACGATTATATTTGAAAGCAGGGACGAAAAATGGTAAGGGGAAGATGAACTTGTTATTCCTGCGAAAAATATATGCGATCGAGGCCACGCACTAGTGTGCACGTAGTTGTAAATAGATTTTTCTTCTCATTTTTCTTTTTTCTTTTTCGTATTCACAGTAAAAGGCAAAATAACAAAATTCGAAGCTTGTGTTGTATAAAAAAAAAATTAAATATAAATTATTTATTGCCGTTCCCTTCACGGATGTGTTATTTCTATAAAAGCTATAAATATATTGAGTAATATTTTTATATATAACCGCGCGCGTTGAATGAGTTAATAATGTTCGTTCGGCCCCGGCCTCGACCGCGTTGTTAGTCCTTAATATTGGACAAAGTACTCACAATGTACAGAGTACCGCTCTCGACCACGTGATTATTTAATTATTCACGTGATTATTTATAGTCTAAATATCTTTAATAAGCGCTTTAATTTATAAATAATTAATAAACGCAACTTATTCGATGGCACGGCACTGCTTTAAGCCTACTTTTAGCGTAAATTTTAATTCCTAGTGATAAATTGTTTAATTAATAAAGAAGAAAAAAAAAAGTAAATCGTAGACTTAGCCTTTAAGGTTCGTAACATTGTAATGCATGGATCTCTTAATGTGAACATTAGCGCGTTCGATATTTCATAAAATGCAGAGTTCGTTGACGTAATTATTAATTAATTCATTCATTCAAAAAAAAAAATATTATCTTTGATGATGATGATGATGATGATGATGATGATGATGAAGTCGGGGTCGCGGTTTATCCCCAGAACGAAATTATTTCTATATAAATATTAATCCGTCAATAAATCTTCGCCGATAATCTTAAAAAATTAACCCCAATTGTAGTTCGATCTATTTAATATTGGCGCGCTCCAATTGCAGTTAATCGTGCCGTAGCCAAGTTCTCTTGAAATAATAACCTTTGAATAATTCACCTAAGAGTCGTATAAATACAAATATCTATAAAAATATCTAATAAAATCAATAGAATCCGTAATACTTATTAGCCTATTTGTATTATGCCCGACTACGCTGCCCCCCCCCCCAATTAAAATGACGCGATAATTATTATCTCAACAAATTGTCCATATTGAAGAACGTGACAATCAATTGACTGACGTTAATACTTATTCTCTGATTATTCTGCTCGAATGCCAAGCAATCATCGCTCGTAACGGTAATAACTTAAGCTTAAGAATAAAGCATCTGTCGAGAATTTAATAAAACCATCTGAGCTCGGATAAATCCAAAGACACTGACTGTATCAAATAGATATCAAGGTAACAGTCAATTGTTTAATAAATAAAAGCGATCGAAAGCCGCTGTGTATGTATTAGTGCTTCGGCATGTCAAGTAAAAAGCTAATGGATTTATCTGTTTTAACATATTTTTCGATTGCAGATGCAGATACCAGATGATCGAGGTAAGGATCAATAGTATATATGTATATATATATAAGAAATTATAAGCAACTCGAACTCGTATTTGTTAATTGAAATAAATTAAACGATTCTTCGCACTTCGCAGCGCTTTCTCATAAATACTTCTCTTGCCCATCCCTATTTAAAACCGATAGGGCTTCCGATGTATTGATTATTAATCAATTGCCAACTATGAAAAATATTATCAATTCCGTGCCGTTCCCTGTTGTAATGGGGGTTACAGGGCCGAAATAAATATACGGATCGTAAATTACAAAAGGGAAGCGAGTGTACCTGGAATCCCCGAAGGCTCGAATAAAATTCGCGCGCAGTCTTGGGCCGCGTCAGCGTTGAACCAAATGGCAAGTTAATGTATGCACGAACGCGTTTTTTTTTTAAAGCCAATTGACGTAATGAACGATCGAGGTTCGCGCTCAATGGCTCATCTGTGCTCCCTCCTCCATTGGGCGTGAATTATAATAATATATAATGCCCAAGTTAGTCTAATGGCGTTGTGTAAGGATACGAAAATCATTGGGGCGTTCATTCATGAATCGATTGAATTTTCATTTTAATTGAAAACAATCGCTATTACAACAGAGCCGATATTGCGTAAAGCCACCTTTATCGACTTTATCAGAGTGATTTCGGAGAAATACTAAACTCAAGCGTAATATCATAGTTAATTGTACTTTCGAAATAACCATTTGGAAATAGTTTTTCAAAAGAAGTTGAAATTTTATGAAAAATTTTTATTACTTCTTACTTGGATCGTAAATCTTCAATTTAATATTATTTTCACACGCCGCGTTACCAAATTTGCATGCGCGGGGCCACGCTCTTCCCTCGGAAAGATATTTTTTTGAAGTAAAAGCTTATTTTGAATACGGATTGTGTTATAATACCAACTAAAAGTTGTAAAAAATGATATGAAAATATTTGCAGAACTTCATTCGATTTTTACCGCATCATCTATCTCCTATTTTGGCTCCAGTCTCCAAGCATTTACATTCCTTCGTAAATTTTACAATATAATTAAGTTTTAAATATTAAAGAAAATAAAAAAAAAAAGCATTCGAGGTTAAAAGAAGTGATCAAAAAAGGATGACTGGCGATAATAATAAATAATCCATAAGGCTGGAAGTGTTTTTTATTATAAAAACTTATAATCGAACTGATATAACAGAGTGCATTAATGTCAAATACCTTTGTAATACGAAATTGTTATTAACAATAACAAGAGGCCACGCGCTAACCATGCCTACATATAATTTCTTTATTTAGTCGATTCATGACTATAATATATATTATCGTGCTCTTAAAAATAAACCTCCTATATACACGACCCTGGTAATTATTAAAAGTGTACAATACGCCTATAAGTCTTAATATTTATATTGTGCAATTAATAACATGGGATACTTTGTGTGCCTATAGGTCACAATAATTATAAAATGTAAATCTGAAAATTCTATCACGTATCGATGCGACAAAACATTTCCAAGTAACTCTGATTTTAATGTTGCACATTCAATACATATAAATATATATATATATATGTAGTGAAAATACGTGAAAAGTACATTGAATAAGCAGATTAAGGGCATTATTGAGGAAACGAGCGATTCTTAAAGAATCTGATGGGGAAAAAAAACCGAATGACTCGTTTGCTAAATAAAACACGAAAGGAGTAGGGGGGGGGTACGAGGATTAATAAGGATGGTAATGTGTTAATGTTGTACGTTATCACGTTTAATTACGTAAGATAGCGGTAGGAAAGCAAAGGGACTCGTGTCGGACGTAGCTCGACGGATGTCCAGGAATTCAGCCTCCCTCCTCCTCCCCATCCTCCCCATCGCCATCCCCCATAATAGCCCCAATAACTCCACCGAGTCCATTATTGTTGAAAGGATTGCTGGATCTTGCGTGGCTTTGTTATGTAGGATAATATTCGTTATTCAGATGTCGATTCGTCGATTCGCTCCTTTTATCCGCACAGTCGAGCAGTCATCGCGACCAGCCATCGCAGAGCGGATGCGTCCTCGACAATGTCTTGATCCGGCGATGATTACACGATATACACGAATCCCTGCATACTCCTTATCCGATTATTCCAATGGCTGCATGCTCCTCGTCCTGCTATAATACAACGCGAACTAGAACGTTCGGCTTACGATTTCTTGCCACGATCTTCTGATATTAATGTAAAATTTGACAGATCTCTTAAAATACATTGCAAAATACATTGCTTGATATCGACAATCATAATAAATGATTCCCCTCATCGTGCTCGCGTCATTTAATCCTATAAACTAACGTATTGGATGAAAAAAAAATTAGTTTTGTCTTTTGCAAAGGACATACGCGGATACGACTCGATTAATCCGACGGAATAGGAATCACTACCTTTTATTAATTACTATTGACTATCGTTGACGCGCCGTCAATGACTGCTACTACTATGATATTATGATATTAATACACGAAATCCAAAAGCACAAACAGAATTCTTCTGCTGATTGAAAATGTCATATGGCTTGGCAGCAATATTAAATCTCCGCTGCCACTTAAGCTGCTGCGGATCATTGATCTAAAATTAGACTATATTTTGACCGTACTTGTCCATCCTAATCAACTAATCGATCACACGTTCTCCTCTCTTATTCTTAACATTATATGTAAAAACCATTTCTTGCATTCTCTTGGCATGATATACGAAAATTATTGGCTCAAAGTCTGGCTCATCGCGTAACTTGATGTGCTTCAAAAGACAATTTCAACAATAATAAATCCTTGCTTAGACTACATTCCGTCAAGGAATTTACATGTCCAGGAAACTATGTAAAAATAATTATTTACAAGATGCCAGTAATAAGACATTTTATAAAGGTTAATAAGCAATCGCATTCCATGTCCCTATTTCTGCTTTAATAAATAATGACGTAATTGTAAAACAAAAAACAAACAAACAAAAAAAAAACTATAGCTCGCGTGCACTTTCGTACTATTTTCTAAGTAATTAATGAAAACAAGTTTCTGCCATATATAATAATAATAATAATAATATTATACAAAAATCAAAGTACGCGAGTGATCGCATAAATACGAATTAATACCTAAAAATATTTGTGGCTTTAATGTGATTTAAATGATTTAGCTTCGTTTCGTAATTCATATCACGAATATACGGAATGTGTACTATAAAACCTGGACAATATTGTTTACAATGTGAATTCGGTCGATGTGCATCAACGCCCAGGACAACATTCCTACTTAGGCTTTAATACATTTCAAAAATTATTATTATTATTATTGTAGTTATAATTATTAAAGAGTTTTATCTAAAAAAAAAAAAAAAAAAAAAAAACAATGTAATAAATCCATGATTTTTAAAATTCATGTTTAAATGAATTGATATCACAAGGATATTATGATTCCGTTATGAGAATTCGATTTACGATTCTCGGTAAATGAATTATAAATTTAATTTAAAGTCTTGCCTATCGAAACTTGTGATATTTTCAATAAATTGATGCATAATTACATATCTCAAGAAAAAATCTAAACTGCAAGTGGTTAAACATTTCGTACGACCAAAATGTTATTGATTTTAATATTGATAATAAAAGCTTAAACAAAAGTGTAAAACTTAATTGATATCCTGTAATCGTTGAATTTTATTATAAACAACAAAGGAAACTAACAATTTCTCTTATTATACATTTAGTTTACCGTAGCCTTATGCATACAGCTTTACGCATACTATAGAAAATTAATTACGTATACGAAATAAAAAAATTCGTGCCATTTGTCAATGTAGTTATTTGAGAATGTAGATTTGACAGAGCATTAGAGAAATTAAACAGTTTTTAATATTTAATTCCATTTCATTTTAAATGCCATGAAAATTTCGTGTTATAATTGCCTCAATGTCAGCTGTAATTAATTCATTTTCCAATATTAATACGAATTCGATGTACTTGAATCTGCAAAAATTAAGGCTTCATTAAATAAATCATTAGATTACAGCTATCTCTCTTGAAAAACAAATTAACTTTTCGAAGAATTAAGCTCAAAGCAGTTTCAGCAAAATGCTAGACCATTTATAATATGAAAAACGTTGTTGTTATTGTTGTCGTTATTATTATTATTATTATTATCGTTATTACTATTATTATTACTACTACTATTATTATTATTATAAAGTAAAATTAAATCCTGCAAACTGTTTTATTTTATTTGCTGCTGTGACCTTTTTGACAAATTAAAATAAACCGCACGTCACTGAGACTATTAAAACTAAAGTTTTTTTTTTTTTTTAATAAAGCCTGTCTTAATTCTTACTTATCGTTATCAAAATATGAGGTATTAAACATCAGGCGCAGTGCTGTTCTCCTTTACTTTTATTTACTTAAAAATATTAACGTGAGCCTCAGCTATCGTAATTAAATATTACTATTTATATATATAAAATATATATATATATATATATAAATATATAGATGTATGTAAATATATCTGTAGATTTCTTTAAGGTAGATTATGCGCATTATGACAGCGATTCTCATTAATAACTATTAAATGTTAAAATTTAAAATTAAACTTATGCTTTGCCTTCAGTCTGAGTTAAAGTACTATTACGTAATTTAACGTTTTTTTACGTATTACTTTAATATGGAAACGTCTAAAAATTAAAATCAATATTTAATGTAAATAAAGATCTTGTGCATCATTCTCCTGTTTATTGGCGTTTTCTGACTATCTGCTATTATTTCTCGAAAACACAATACACCAAAAACCTTTTGTACGATCATTTAGTAAAATACTTATACAAAGAAATATCACAAGCATAACCATTGTACCTACACAGTCAATTAATCTTTATTTGTCTGCCTTTATTTGTTCTCCTTTTATTAAGTCAGACAAACATTTAAAAAAACATTGCACTATTTATGATAAAAATAATAATTAATCAAAGCTCTGTATTAAGATACTGAGTTGTTAATATTGAGATAATGAAACATTTGTAATAAATATATAATTTATTTATTCTGGTTAAACAAATCTTATGTATTATTAAGTGCATCATTGTAATCTAATCTTCCAAAATATTAAACTAATAACTATTTCTCAAATGTTTATAGATTCTCTTTGATTCTGTTTTGATTTCTGTTCAAATTATTAATTTACAATAAAACTTTCTGAATTCGCATTCTCTTTCAAATTTAAAATCATTTATGTTCGTATCAAGTTATTTTATTTTTTAAGGATCAAACAATTTGTGATATACAATTTTATTGTCCATATGATATGTTTGAAAAGAAATCAGCAATAAATATGAAATTATTTTTTACTACCACCTGTTGATTTTTCTTACTCATTTAAGCAAGCTTAAACTTCGTTTTCTACATTATCAACAGTTGCTAATACCTTATATTCCATCTAAAGATTAACAAATCATAAAAGCATCGGATAATACCACAATCGTATTTTTTAGATTTATTAATTTTATTAGTTTGTTGGATTTTCCTTATATATTTTCTATATTTTATCTTAAAAATTGTTGAAATAGACGAATAAATAAATATTTATTTTTTATTTTTAAAGATCGATTCTTATGTAACAAATAAAATAAATAAAATAAAAAAAATTGAAGATACGGGCCTTCATTGTTCGTATTTGATTTTATTTATTAGCATATTTACTCTTTAATTTAATTTATTTTATTGATAAAATAAAAAAAAGGTTCATAAAATTAATTAAATTATAAAATGATGAAAGTTACCTTCATTACACACAGACGTTAATTTTTTATGGGTCATGTCTCTATTTGTATTAGATTATTGTTTATGAAAATTTATTTCCTTTATTTCTCTTCATATTTAGATATTTGGATGATTCTTTCGTTATTAGTTTTTTCAAAAAAATTTAATTTATTTTTATATAATGGTCATTAAATTTATAGTTCTATAAAAAATAATAACCACTTGCGTGTTAATATTAATATTTCATTCAAAATAATTATATATATTATATACATTGCTTTAAATTTAATAAAAAAAAATAGAACTGTATTTAAATATTGTGTTATATTCATTGTATATTAATAAATTAATACAAATTAATACAGTATAATAAATAAATAAATAAATATATGGGTACATTGTAAAGCATTTGGACGTTTCAAGAAATGTGTGTGTGATATTTATATTAAAATGCCAAAACTGTTCTCATATACTTTAAAGTACATTTATCGTCTAGCTGTAATAAAAATATAGTCGAGCTAAAATTATACTACATTTTACAACCTAATAAAGATAAAGCTTGTATAAAAATATCACTATAATAAACAAATATGCGGACATGGACGAGCACAAAAAATACCATGTTGCGTGGGTTTTACAAAAATGCAATATTTAAAAAGGCTTTGTGTAATTTAATAAAAAATACTCGTTGATTTTGCAATAACGAGACAATAACGAAAATATCCGTTAAATTACAATATACGTTACTGTAACTGCATATAAGAAATCATGTAAAATATATTTTCTATTTCTTTCGACTGCATGCTATCGTATAAATTCATAATTTAAAAAAAAATATTAATAACAATAAGTAAAGAGAAGATTATTTGTTATTAATATAATTTTTTAGAAAGTTTCTTGACTTCCGCAGTGAATATTTTATTTACTTTTAACTTTCGTATTTTTTATTTAAAAAAATTATTATTTTATATCTCTATTTAACTGATATACGTATGTATATATAGGTAATACGATTTTTCTAATAATTTGTTGTAAATTTAAATAATTGCAAATTCATTTTTTTAACTTCATTGTAGATTAGCACAGTTGTTTTTCAATTTAAATTCTTTTATATTTTCCATTTCAAGGTTGCTTTCAAGTAAAGTTTGTTGCATAGTATAATTTTATAATATACAAATGATCAATAGATTACAAAGTAGTGTAGATCGATACATAAATAAAAATAGGGAGGTAAGAATGATTAAAACTTTTACAAAATAGCTTTAGAATTGTGTATGTATATATATATATTTATTTATTATAGGTCATGAATAAACAATGATTCCTTGGCACTAAAGGACTTGGAAGAACTTACAATTTCTTGCTTATTAGATTATTCTTTTCTAATTTAAATATTTCCAAGTCGGCAAATTACGTCTATAAGGTATTTATTTCATTGATTAACATAGTTTTTAAGCAATTATAACTCATTTTTATATTGAGCAAAATATAAGTCGATTCGTATGGATAATGTTATACATGCAATTGTATATGAAAAAAACTATTTTTAATTTTTACAAAAAATTAGAAAAACTTCAAATTCCTACGCATTGTGTAACATTGACGTATAAAAAAAAAAGCTTATAGGCCTAAATAAATTGATGCCACGGTCCAGAGACGTCGAATATACTCGTGAAACGAAAATTGCAACGTTATATTTCTTCTGTACTAACCTCAAAAAATAAAAAAAAAAAAAGAAAAAAAGAAAAGAAGGGTATCTAAAGGCATGTCATAACATACATATTTACTTGTAAAGTAATCAATGAGTCCACGTGATTTCCGTTATAGCGGGAATACAATATAAATAGTGGACAATGATAAAAATGACTTTTTACTTGGCCCTTATTATACAATGACCACCACCACAACGATACAATTATTTCTTCTGGTGTAATAATTGTGACTTAGGGTAGAGTAATTTTAATGAGGATGATTGTATTGTTGGGGGGTAAGTAAGTCGACGTGCCGATGAAACGTTTGAAAGCAACTCGATCGAAAAAATAAAAGCGAACTATTGGGTACCATAGGTTTTTGAAAAAGCGATAGAATAATAATAATAATAATAATAAGAATGAACGAGCCGATGCTCGTTGGATTGGAAGAGGCCCGAAGCCACGACCTCGTTATTACAGCTCAATTGTTTATTTGGCATTTATTTATCAGTGCGGGTGTGGTGGTTGATCGGGCGGGAGAGGACGACTACTACGACAACTACGACGACTACGTCCACGTCCACGAGGACGACAACTACGACTACGTCCACGTCCACGAGGACGACGACCGCGACGACGACCGCGACGACGACCACGACGACGACCACGTCCACGACGACAACCACGTCCACGACGACGACGACGATAAAACTATGCGTTTTATAATAAGTCACGTGACAATGAGAGAAAAGAGAAGCTCGTAAATGGTCAGATGGGAAGAACACCTTAAAACCGGAAATCTTGACTCGGGCGGTCGACTAGCGCGGCGATATTCCTTGTGTACATGTATATACGTATCTGAGCGAACTACACTTCCATTTTCCTCGGCTCTCGTCGCTCTCTTGGCTTAACGGGAAGGAACACGTGTTTGGCTCTCTCTCTTCACGCCGGTGTCGCGCTCGTAGAGACGAGTCGCCCTTTTTATTACGCGCAAGTATAGATATATACCGACACGATATACTACTAGCCCGGCCATATATACTTGCTCCGTGCGTATATTATATCCTGTGCTTTTTACGTTTGGCCGCCCCACATCCATTAGCTCGCCCTGTCTAACATGAACCCGGAGAAGCTGAAGAAGATCCAGGCACAAGTGCGAATCGGTGGCAAGGGTACACCCCGTCGTAAGAAGAAGGTAGATATCGAGAGGCCCCAATCAAACTCACAATTTCAAATGCTCGCCCAAGTTGCAGCCAAAACCTTTCATTACACGTGCTTTATTCCTCGGCCCTTTATTTTTCTCTCCGCTCTCTCTCCGCTCTCTCTCTCTCCGCTCTCTCTCTCTCTCTCACACACACACACGACTTCCTCGTTCTCTTCTTCTCGATCCTTCTCGTCTTTCTTTGTCACCTTTGTTTCACTTTTTTCTTCCTATTTGTTATTTTTATTTTTATTTTTATTTTTCAATCCGATCGCTGGATCGAGCCCTCCTCCTCGTCCTCCTCCTCGTCCTCATCCCTATCTCCATCCTCAACCCCGTCCACATCCCCATCCCCATCCCCATCGCCCTCGATCCCCGTACGCCCCTCCGCACCCGTCATCCCGATACGCTTCACTCGAAAAATTTACAGACTCCCCCGGAGTCGAGCTCTTGAATTGAAATGTTTTTCCCCCCATCCCTCCAAGCATGTACTTTGCACTCAGCCCTATTGTGAAAATCTATTTTAATACTCTCTTGTTCGAAGTACTCCATGCATCTCAACATCCAGCAACCAAAATTATAATTACAATCCGACATTTACTCAACGTTTACTCAACGTTTACTCAACTCAACTTCCTGCGAGCCTTTTACATTCATTTCCAACCAAATGTCTACGTATATTTCAATGTCCTGTCTCTGTCCATGCAAGGCTCTCGCCTGCCTTTTACCTACTTTCACTCCGCATTTGTTTATTGCCCCAATTAGGGGATACGTCATTCATTATGTCATGTGTGTTTTTGTTTGTTTTTTCTTTCCCATGCATCGTTCAAGGTTGTACATGCGACCGCAGCTACAGACGATAAGAAATTACAAAGCTGCTTGAAGAAGCTTTCTGTTAATACTATTCCCGGCATCGAAGAGGTTAATATGATCAAGGATGATGGGTGTGTTATTCATTTTAATAATCCCAAAGCACAAGCCAGTTTATCTGCAAATACCTTCGCCATTACCGGCCATGGAGAAATAAAACAAATAACGGAAATGTTACCTGGTATTCTAAGTCAGCTGGGTCCTGAAGGCCTATCTCAGCTAAAGCGATTAGCTAGTTCTGTAGCTGGCAGTGGAGTAAGTAAGGCAGTCCCTGATGAAGATGACGAAGTGCCTGATTTGGTTGAAAATTTCGATGAGGCTAGCAAAGAGGAGGTAAATTTCTAATAACATTTTCGAAATCCTAGCTCCAAAAGCTTAATCAATTTTATTTTATTTATTTCTTGCTTCAATCGTTAAAAATTTGATTTTAATATATATTTTTTTTTTTTTTTTTTTTTTTTTTAACTTTAGGTTGCATTGAAAAAAGAAGCCGATGAAGCTCTCGCTGCAGAAGTAAAAAAAGAAACTGTAAAATTAATCGAGGAGTCTAAAGATGCTTCTCTCGCTAAACAAGATGTTTAATAACAGTAACGTGGGTAATTTTAATAACATTCATTGTCATACAATCCTAAAAAAGTAATATGTAAAGATAATATTTTTTTGTATGACAGAATTTTAAAGCCAACAGACTCTTGTCATTGAGCTAGGTGATTTACAGTAATTGAAGAATTACTTAAAATCTACGATTGAGACAAACAAAACAAACAGAAACAAAAAAAAAAAAAAAAAAAAAACCACATTTGCATTGACATTAAAAATGTTGAAACACAATTGAGATAGACCTTAAAACACTATATTATGAAAAAATAATGATGATAATATTGAAAATGTGGAAATCTAAATTTTGATGGGTGACATTATAATATTACAAATTTTATAATTATAAATAGTCTGCCATGTTCTCACTCGACATTACAATTATTAAAGAGAAAGAAAAAAAGGTTACAGCATAAAAAATTTCATTCCTTTCATGGCATTTTTTCAAATTATACGTGTTATGATATTCGAGGAAAAGGAAAGAGCAACTAAAGTCATTAGAAGTGTAACGTGCGAGCAACGCACTTGCTTAAACAATTGCGATTTTAATCACAAACATAAATTAAAAACTGTAAAATGTGATAAAAATCTGTTAATTAATTTTTACTTGGCCGCCTGATTTTTTTAGTAATTTATCTTACAAAAATCTGTTAGTAGTCAAGGAAAAGGAATAAAATAATAGTTATTTAAGAAATGTATTTTTAACATAGTTTAAAAGACCTTTATGACTCAAAAAACGTTTTCTTCTTTTTGTTATTATATTAACACATTTGTGCTTAAAATATTAAATATAAAAAAAAAAAAATAAAAAAAATCTAATGATGTAATCAATGAAATATAAGATTTAACGACCCATTATATACTATATCACTGCTCTTATGTGGTATAGAGGAAGAGGAGGAAGAAGAAAAGGAAAGAAAGGAAGGAAGGAAGGTATAGGAATTAATGAATACAAAAAGCAATGCTGGTTTTCGTGCACCACTTGTAATTACGTCGAATTGAGCAAATGATATCTTTGGGGCTCGGACGTTTTAAATTCTTGTTTACAATTGGTACATTCGTTCTTTGCGAGCGACAGTAGAGTCTTTCTGCAAATAATGTGCTGGCAGGGTAGCTTGTAAAAGATTCTATCGGTAGAGCAGTCGCAGGCCGGCGACGACGCGTCAGTCACCCGAATATCCGTAGTACTCGTGATATCATCCTCCTGCTGCTGCTGCTGCTGCTGCTGCTTGGAGCGGCTTCGTAAAGGGACGACCGGTGGCAGCCGGTGTCCGCGACGAGGTTTCTTTAAATTACAAACCACCGGGTCACCAGCCGCTTGCCTCGGCAACGCTCTCTTCCATCGATTGGTGGCATTATTACCCTTGGCAACGTCAACCCCATTACTATTCGTATTAATTGCTGGGCTCGTTGACTGGGTCCTGCAAGGTAGTAGTAGTTGTTGCAGTAGTGTGGCTTTCAGGTGGTCCCTGCTATTACATTGTCCTGGACGGGTGGTGCCCAGCACACGGGGCAGCTCTTTAATCTCGGCCTCGTCGCTATGGTCAAGAAGGAATTTATCGATTCGCGCCTTGAGCGGCAGTGCAGCTACGGGCCTACGTAGATCGTTAAAGGGCATGGCCGTAAATGGATCGGAAACCGATCTGCCCCATTGGGCCTCGGCATCCCCGTGCCTTTCCAATGTCTTTTGATCGATAATTTTACCGCTCGGTAAAATTATCGGCTGGGTCATGATTTCCAATGTTATCGGGTCCAAAAATTCCTCGGGCACGTTCAACGACCTGCTCATTCGTTCCCATTGTAAACAACAACAACAACAACAAAAAAAAACAATACATACGCACGTATAAATATATAATCATAATATTGTATTTACGCCATTCTTATACCTTGTTACTCACTTTAATTTTTCTTCCTCCTCTTTCTCTTCCTCTTCATTTTTGTACTCGTTTTCGTACTCGTTTTCGTATCGGTTTGGATTTTGCTTGGGGGGAAGCGGGGTTTCGAGTGCAGCAGCAGCAGTCGTCGAGTCGTTGAATCGATTCGACCAGAGTGACGTAACGCTCGCCCACGCGTCCCTCGGGCACTTGCGCGAAACTCGTCCCCAAATCTCGATCCTGCCTACCGCGGGCACGGAATTGTACGTTTTCACGATACAAAGTCGCAAGGTCCTTGCGTGGTTGGTCGCGTCGACTGGCCTCATGGACCGTTTGGCAAACTGCTGGGGCGGCGGTGCGGCCATTTCGTCCAGGTCGTTCGCAACGATATCCCGCCGATAAAACCAGACGCCCGTTTGGTCCCTGTCTATAAAGCCAGTGGAGATGTCGGTGAAGGGCTCGTCGTCTCCGTCGGACGTTTTCACTGACAGCCGGAAGCCGCATGACTTCTGGCCGCCGACTTGGGCCCAAACGGCAACGTGACTTATTTGGACATTGGCTATGAAAAGGAAGTCGATCGCGACGGGGGGCCTGATGCACGAGTACGCCAAGAAGCCTTTGCCGGAATTACCACGGAGATTCGAGGCCTCGTAGCCCTCGGTGCATGCGCTACTGCACCTCACCTCCGTACCCAAGCACTCGTCGCAAAAATTGACAAGCATTTCTTATTTATTTCTTATTTATAAGCACGCAAACCAACTGCTGCTGCTGCTGCTGCTGCTGCTGCTGCTGTACAACCAACACGGATAGGAACCCTATTTAGCTGGCACTCACCTCACTTAAAATTCCAAACAATATTAAACGTATCATTGCATTGCATTACTCTTCCTTTGATCACCACCAGCGACGTGGGGGAGGGGGGGCAGAGGTAGACGGGGGGTACGATTTACAGGCATTAACTACTGTCCTTTACCGACATTTCCCTTCTACGTTTCGATTCCACTTCCGCGTACCCGACTGTCCGTAAACAAGGAATACGGAATGCGGCACATTTATTTTCTCTGCTAAATTGATCTTTCTAACCTACAATAGTGTCGCCCTCTTGCCAAATTAATAAATAAATAAATATAAAGCAGGGAAAGAACTTCATTGCATTTGCTTATTATTATCTCTGTTCTTTCCAACAATCCAGACTTTTCCAAGTAAAAGTATTTGTTACGCAATAATAAAAATTTCTAATCGACCGATTACCCGCTGATGTTTTTCCCAGCACCTTTTCTCTCTCTCTCTCTCTCTCTCACTCTCTTTCATAAAAAATACTTCTGTGGTTAAACACGTGGACTCATAATACTAATGCGTACTTTTATTTTGTTAAATTTAAATGTAATTTAAACTTATAGTTGCAAGGCTATTGATGAAAATTATAGAAATCTTAACTCATCGTATTTGATAATTCTCAAGCGAGAAATTACTATGAAATCCATAACAATTATTGAATCGTTTAAATTTATTCATTTCTTACTCCAATGGCGTTGTAAAATAAAATTTTTAGGCAACCTATATAATACTATAATACTATAAAGAAAAACATCGTATTTATATAAACGTAAGATAATTAATAGAATTATCTGAAATATAAGAGTTAAAAATAATTTACTTCAAATGAATGAGCGCCGTTAAGCGATAAATTAGACAAAGAAACGAAGTTTAAGCCTAAGCCCGTTTAAAGTAATAAACGAAATATCCATATTTATTTCCATAAATTCCGTTCTCAATCGATAATTACAAACTCCAATTTAGAACAGTTTTATTTGCAAAACGCATGAAAAACGATAAATAATACCAATAATAAGAACAATCGTATTAATGCAATTATTTTTTGAAAACAACTTGCCAACAAATTAAAAAAGTAATAAGGATACTGTTTAAATATCAAAATTAAAAGATGAGCATCAACATTGATTAGACTTAATAAATAAATAAATAAATAAATGAATGAATAAATAAAGACACTACGTATACTTCCCTCTTATATTTATTTAATTATTCATAATAAGCAACAAATGTTTGCAAGTAGTAAGAAACAGAATGATGATAAAATAAAAATGAAATAGGGAAATATACAGCTATAATGTTTATAAACTTTGTTTTGAAGCAAAACCGCAACGCGACAATGCTTGATTTATTATTTATACCAATGTGTACTACGCTTGAATTTTTTACACGACAAAAGCTCACTGTCATAGACATTAAAATAACAAAGGTAGAAACGAGTTAATTACTTGTTAACTTAAGAAAAAGAAAGCAAGAAAAAAAAAAAAAAAAAAAAAAAAAAAAAGAGGTGGGTAGTAGTGGTAGAGCCATAAGAATAAAGACGACAAAGTAGTGTTTGTTGTGTCTCTGCCTCTCCGTTTTCGCAATTCTATTTGAAAAATCATTTCAGCTTTTAAAACATAATAACTCTGAATAGTCAGTCAGTAGTCCTTCCTCCCTTCGTACTTTTTTTAGATAACTTTTTTTTTTCTTCCGATTTTTTCTTCCTTCCTTCCTCCCTTCCTTCCTTCCTCTTCGTCCTCGTTTTCTTCACTCTAGTATTAATAAATTTGGATCGTGCCTGGTAGCATCGACCGTATGATTTACCGGTACTTGCCAATTAATTAATAAATTAATTAAAAATACATCGTAGCAGTCGTATTTTTACAACATTCGTACTAAAGTATTGGTAAAGGACAAAAGTGCAGGAGAGCCCAGTGTACGCACAAGCTATTTTGACAAGATTTTGACACGATTTTGACAGCTAGATAGTTTAAAAGAAGAAGAAAAAAAGAAAAACCCCCCTAAAAACCAACGTTCCTCCCTTCTCGCAGTAATTTATGCTCTCTCTCTCTCTCTCTATCTCTCGTAACTAAGTGCTAGTTAAATGCAACGTTAGCTCACGTGTAATTAATAATTATTATTTGTATAAAAATGAGATCGGAAGTGTACAAAAGCAATAAGTATGCAGATTGGGCTTCCTGACTTTTATACATTTATACGCATTGTCGCTGCTGGTAAAAGGACAACAACTTAAGTTCACCCACTCGCAAGTAATGTGTACGCTCTGCTATATCGCCACCTCCTCACACCCCCTCGCCCTCACCATCTCTCACCCACTCTCCCCAATAACCCCGGTTTATTATAATAATTACTTCACCTTCCAACATGTTTTCTTTCTTTCTTTCTTATTACATTAGACGATCCGAAGAGATATAAAGATATAAACCCTTTAAAGAAACGCAGCAGCACATTATCAGTCACGCACATTAATTATTGAGTCTTCTTATTAAGCACGTTCTTATCGTAAAATACGGCACTATTAATTTCTGTAAAAAAGATTGCTCGCCCCATGCTTTCTTGCTTTGTTCTCTCTCTCTCTCTCTCTCTCCCTCTCTCCCTCCCCTTCTATGTCAGCAACAACCCCCCTGCCATTTGTTTTTTCTATACGTAGTCATGTACGTGTCATCGTCGTACATCCAAATTGCATGTTAAGTATATCTACAAATCCCATTCACCTGCACGCCCATTTATAAATAAATCTATTTTGTAACAATTACAAAATACGAATTATTATTATTATTATTATTACTATTATAATTACTATTATTATAATGATTGGTATTATTTCTTTCCTTTCTTTTTGTCGTTTGCGATAGATAAAAAGCGAGTGCTGTAAAATAAAAAAAAAAAGAATAAAAAAAAATAATAATAATTTCTTTCTTACACATACAAAAATGTACAAGAAGGTATTATAGACATCGTAACCTTGTGGGTGTGTGGATCTATAAGTTTCTGTACAATTTTTATATATTTAAAAAATGTGTACAAAAATCGGCATCAGTCACCAGCAACGACCATAGTATGTCTTAACTTTTTACAATACAAAAAATACAGCTCCTGCACGTAGTATGCACATTAAAACGCGATGAAGTAAAGAGTTATTTACTCGGTAAGTGTAAAAATGTAATGAGAACCCGCCGTTACATGTCAATCCTTAAGTGTTATGAAAGTATGAAATTACAAAATTTTTTAACAACTCCTTGAATTATTTATATAAATGTATTAGTGATGACCCTGTTGTATGAAACTTTGAAGTAATACAATTGTACAGGTGAATCAGTGGTGTGCGACTTTTCATAATCTTTAATTAACGTTTACTGTACACACAGTGTTGGAATATATATATATATATATATATATGCATATATATGCATATGTATGCATATGTATATATATACGTACGGGTCTACGTACTGCGTTAGCACGATGAAAAATTACAAAGATAGACAAAAAAAAAGAAAGAAAACAAAAATATTGTTGTCGAAAATGGGATTTTTAATGAAAAAAAAAAAAATACACCTTCACTTACGATTGGACCCAACATTCAGCCTCACGACCAATGTGGCTTCATATACAAACACACGTTGAGATATTACACAGGACTTATTAACCTGCTTGCTCGCTTGCAGCAGCTATAAAAAAAGCTTCCACTCCAATACAATCTCATTACATTCTTACGAACTTTTTTTCGATACAGACCCTATATTGTTATTGTTTCACCTAACGTTTACACAATGCACATTATTATTATTATTATTATTATTATTATTATTATTTCAATCTTCCAGGGTCAATAGTCATCACACGCTTTTTTCCGATTAATCTTATACTTTCGAATTTCGTCAGTTTTCAACCACTGAGCTTTACATTAGAGGAGAGATTAGAGGGGAAAAAAAATGGAACGATCCTCTCTAAAAACAATGAGAGACAAGATCCGATACAAGATGCGTAAATAATATTAATTCAATCTTCTCGCGCCATTAATTAATTAATTAAATAAAAAAAAAAAAAAATTATTAAAAAAAAAAAAAAAAAAAAAATAAAAAAAATTCACAATAGTATTCTGTCATTTTGTACTAAAAAAAAAAATCCAAAAAAAAAAAACAAACAAAAAAAACCAAAAAAAAACCAAAAAACGAGCTCTACAGCAGCTGATAAGGAATACTTATATGCAGCCCTTTGATTTTATTTAAACTTAAAATAAAGCCCGTTCGACGTCGCTCTTTCACTTTCGTTGTCAATGTCATCTCGTTCGTGTCTTAGTTTACGCGTGTGTCTTTCTCGTTTCTTAGCTTAGCTATCCAAATACCTTGCATCATAAAAACCATGGGAAAATACAGAATTATTCCGTAGAGGTCACGATCAGGAAAGGTAGGGAAAGGTTATTGGGGCAATCCCAAGGACTTAGCAGTAGTAGTAGTAGTAGTAGTAGTAGTAGTAGTGTTTTTCTCTTCTTTCTATGCGCTACAGTTTTAAATCGAACGTTACAATCTTATTACAACATTATTAATAGTCCATGTAAGTGGTAGTGTAGTATGCATGTTTGCCTTTGCCTTTGCCTTTGCCTTGCCTTTGCATGTGTATATGCAGTATTATATATGCCTGTACTTATTTTTTTTCTCCTTTTCTTTTCTTTTTCAATCATTATTATTTTATTTTTTTATTTTCTTTTTTTTATTTTTTCTTTTTTTTAATTTATTTATTTCTCAATCAAGTGACTCCCGGAAATTTATTGAATACTCCTCTCGTTATCAATATTTTAATCAATGCTGTCATTTACCGATTTAATAATTATCGTTAAAGCCGAAAATAATTATCCGCCAGAAAAATTATTTCCTTCTGTTTTTATTTGTTTGTTTGTTTGTTTGTGTTTGTTTGCTTGCTTTTTTATACATAAGTTTTTCAAACTATTATTATTACCTTGAGCTAGTTCACCACCTCGTTCCAAAAGCATCTCAAAATCAAATAAGACAAGAAAAAAAAATAAAAAAAAAAAAAAACAAAAAAACATAATAAAATAATCTTTCTCGTAGATAACTATAATACGCGGCGTGAAAGACTGTGTCGTCGTCACCTCGAAGCTTTTAGCAAAACAATAATTACCATAGTAAATGTTAATATAAAGATAACTAAACGTATTGATAAGAAGAAGAAGAACAAGAACAAGAAGAAGAAGAAGAAGAAGAAGAAGAAGTCCGGCATTCACTCATTATTAAATATGTAAGTGAATTGTGCGCGCGCACACATATGAAATAGGTACCTGCATATAAAAAAATTCCTTAAAGAAAGATAATTAATTAATGGAAATAAAAACTCGAACGCCTAGTGACAACGACTCGAGTCGTTGAATGCAAACAAACTGCAGGAATCGCATAAGGGATGTCATTGTTTATCTTATTATTTTTTTTTTTTCTTTTAAGAAGGGATTGGTATGGGGCGGTTGAGGGGGGTGGGGCGTTGGGGCGTTGGGGGGGGGGGGGGGTTTGGTTGGGGGGGGGCTGGTGGGGCCGGATTCTAGAGGAATGGGCATTGAGAGAAATAATGAGACGGAGAAACTGATCCAGGACTCTTGGTGGCATCGGAGAGAGATGGGTATGTATATTATGCATGAGGCTCTCGCGAAACGGTCGTTTAACGAAAGACACACATTTATTTTGCTTGCATCCCTACCTAGCTACAAAATCCCTGGCAGTGGCGCGCGCACGCGAGACGGTAAACGGCGGCTGTCGTTATCGTTTAAGCGAGCGGCACGTATATCAGCAATCTCCTACTTCCTCTCATCCTGGTCGCATTCCCGGCTTATGTGACCGGTCTTGTGGCAGATGTAGCAGGTCTTGCTGCCGCCCTCGGGACAGTTGCGCGCGATGTGTCCCGCCTTGTTGCAGGTATAACAACTCTGCATCGTGAAACGGCCAGAGTCGTTGCCACTCTCAGGGCAGCTGCGAGCAATGTGTCCCGTTTTGTTGCAGTTGTAACAACTCATCTCAGGCCCCTGATAACCAACATGTTGAAACTGCGATTATTTTAATTATTTTCAAGTACTAAGGATTGTCGGCGGTGTTATAACAACACCTTTGATATTTAAAAAATAAATAACATTACATATATACACATACATATACATATATATATATATATATATATATATATATAGGTATAAATGGAAATATCCAGCCATATAAATTCAGTAATATTATCAAGATGGGTTTAATTTTGTTTATGTTTGAATGTGACATCTGTTGCATTAAATGGCTGACTATGATATACCAATTAATTAAATCATTTCCATTCATTCCATTTACAACAAATACCGTGCAGCAGCTTACATTAATATAAATCTAATGAGAAACTAACATTAATTATTAAAAGTGTATATTTCTGTACACCATTATTGCAGTATCATTCTTAGTGCATGTAATAACATAATTTATATGAGCAGGTTCTTTCCAATCAATTTTTTTTTTTTTATAGTCTTTAAATATTTTTAAAACAGAATTATATTAAAATGTATTACTTTTATTAAAGTTAAGTATATAAAGAAGATATTGTATTTTAATAATTTTTTTTTTTTATGTTTATAATAATAATAATAATAATAATAATAATTGAAGCTTACCTGCTGACAGTCTTTTGCAATATGACCAACACCGTTGCAACGGTAGCAAAGATCTTGATCTTCCTTGCACTCACGTGCAAAGTGCCCATACTGATTGCATTTGAAGCATTTTTCACGTCCTCGACCGAAACCAACATCACGATCACGACGATCTCCTCTACCACTAGTGGCACCAACTTGGGGGCATTCCCTGGCAAAGTGGCCCATTCGATTACACTTGTAACACGCACTGGAACTCATTTTTTATAAATCTGTAAAATAAAAAAAAAAAACAAGGATAAACATTGTTAGTCTATTACAATAGCCTGACAATAATTTATGTACATAATATACATTCTTTAATAACTGACTTATATTTGAAAATAAATAGATGTTAAAATTTACTGGATTTAGAAGTTTTCTATATAACACGTTTCAAAAAAAGAAAAAAAAAGAATTAAAACAAAAAAATTCCAATGATTTGATATGATTTATGAGGTTTAAATGTAAAAAGTTTGTACAGAAGACAAAGGCAACACATAAAGATTGGAATGAAGGATGAAAAAAATGTAAGAAGCAGCAGTTATTAAATAGTTAGTATACTACTTTTGTATATATTATTCCAAGTTCTTTATGAATAAGGTGCCGCTGAAGCGCAGGTATATATGTATATTGAAATTTCTTGTAACACGTGAGAAGTGGCCAATAGCCGCACAATTACCTATCAAATCAATAATTTATAGCAAGAAAAAGTGCGGTGGCTCACGCACACTTTTTACGCGGTGCTATTCTTTATTAGAATGACAAGTACAAGGGGGGGAGGGAGGGAGAGAGAGAGAGAGAGAGAGAGAGAGACGAGTAAGAGTAAGAGAGTCAGGTATAGAGCAATTGAGTGGAGTAGAGGGTGGCGAGGGGGAGACAACGAATTTACACCGTCTCACATGCAGCAATAGAGTAGCGGAGGCAGAGGCAGAGGCAGAGGCGGCAGCAGCAAACTAGCGCACGTAGTCGTTACATTCGCCGTACCAGCGCACTTTTCTCTGGCGCGCGCGCGCGCACTACACCGGAGGAAAAATTTGTAAAAGCCTGTACACCTCGAGATATCACTTCCCGAGCTACAAAAAAAAAACCTTTTGTCCGGCACGAAAGGAGGCCACGAGGACTCGACACCTCTTATTATAATAATTATTATTAATATTATTAATATTATTATCAATCACGCCTATCCTTCCGATATCAAACAATAAATAAATTGGCCAATCGTATGTTGTAATTACGACGAGTATGCGACATATGCGCTCGTGGTCGTGGTCGTGGTCGTCGTGGGTCGTGGTCGACAAGAACGATGGCGATCAAAGGACAATGGTTACAATATAATCACGGGATATTGAAAGAGCAGCAGCCAGCCAGCCAGCCAGCCAGCCTACCGTAATGCTGCGTACGTATAAAATGGCACCGTCTGCATCTCTCTTAACGGTGCGCGCGCTCACGAAACATACGAGAACCGCGCGCGTGTTCCCAATATTCCTTGCAATGAGGGAGACGGCAATAAACGAAGGAAGGAAATGATGTGCACGTGTTTTTCAATTTAATACACGAGCAGCCTAGCCTTCTACTACGAGGCTCGGTATAATCCTCCCGACTGTCCCCGTCTACCCCGTCTACCACTAATATAAAATTACTTTACTTTTTCTATCTTTCATTCAAATCGTCCGGGACGACAAATAGATAAATAGCTCCTACGTTTCCCTCGGTCGCCGAAGAGAAGACATCGTCAGGAGAAAGAGTTGGGGAACGGGAGCGAGGGAGCGAGCGCGCGCGCGTGACCGCGGACCACCGTGCGCATGTGTATGTACGCAGGCGCGCTCTCGTGTTCCTCTGGCTATAAGTGTTCTCTCTTGTCGTCGTGGTCGTGGTCGTCGCCGTCGTCGTCGTCGTCGTCGTCGTCCACAGCCGCGGGTAAGTGCGCGCGCGCGAGCGCGCGTTCGCCCTCTTCGTATACACTTATCGTCCAAAAGAGAGAGAGAGAGAGAGAGAGAACGTTGGTTGTACACGCGTGCGTAGCTGTACGTAGCCGTATGTATTGCGTGTAGGTACGAGGAAGCTATGGAGCTATGGAGCGATGGAGCGAGCGAGAGAGAGATGGTGGTGGTGGTGGAGGAGGAGGAGTACGTGAAAAAGCCGGATTCCAGCAAGCAACGTGGCTGCTTATACGCGGCTCGCTCCTAAACTTCTTTCTTTCCCTATTTCACTTTCCTCCGCGATCTGAAAATGTATTTCTAGGATTTTGAAAATCAACGATAAATAATATGAAGGTTGGGAGCGTTGGAGCGAAGACACGTTCATATTCGGTGACGACGGGGAGAGGGGCGATAGAGAGAGAGAGAGAGAGAGAGATAGAGGAAGGAAGGAAGAACACAGAGTGCGGCGCGTATGCCTGCGAGGGAAGAATGCCGATGAAAAGAAGGCGAACGAGCGTATGGAGGAGAGAATGAGAGCCGGAAAAATGGTAGTCGAGGCGAGAGGCTCGAACAAAAAAAAAAAAAAAAAAAAAGGAGACGAACACACCGTGTGTGTGTTTCCGAAAGCCGCTCTCGCATAGTCCAGTCCCGCGCGCTAACATGGCATCCGTATTAGACACACGAAGAGAGAGAGAGAGAGAGAGAGAGAGAACGGCGGGGCAGCGAGTGACGCCGTCGATCCGTATCTCGCGTTCCTTTTACAATGGATGAAAAAAGTTGATTCCCTGCCGGGAAGGATTTCCCGGTCCCACTATTAATCGTATGCCTTGCCCAGAGGAGCATGCCGAACGGATATCGTCGACTCGCTCGTTACCCGAATACCGCGAACGAGTGCAAGAGAGACGGCCGAATACGACCGAGAGAGAGCGCGAGAGAGCGCGAGAGAGAGAGAGAGAGAGAGAGAGGAGAAATGAAACGGGTAGGAAGCAGCGGCAACAGCAGCACCAGCACCAGCACCAGCACCAGCGGCACGAGCACCAGCACCAGCACCAGCACCAACAGCAGCAGCAGCAGCAGCAGCAGCAGCGAGTAAGGAAAAGCTACGCATGCAGGAAAATCAGAGACGCATAAACACCACGTGTACGAAAAGACTCGACGAACCCGATATCCGTTAATCAATGTCTACTCCATTACCGAATAGAAAATGAAAGAAAGAAAGAAAGAAAAAAGGGGGAAAAAAAAAAACCCCGGATAGCTTGATTGTCTTTACAGCGACAAAAGATGCGTGCGGGGCCGATCGGGTGCAGGAAAAGACGACGGAGGAGATGTACGGAGGAGATAAAGACAAAAGGAGTAAAAAGAGAGGAGACAAAGCAAGCAAGCAAGCAAGCAAACAAGCAAACACGAGAGAGAGAGAGAGAGAGAGAGAGAGAGAGAGAGAGAGAGAGATTGAGAGAGAGAAAGCGTGAGAGCGATGGGCAATAATGCGTCGGCCGTTGTGGGAGGAATGGGAGGTGGAAAGGGGGTCATGGGGAAATATTTAGCGCGTTAATGAGCCCATTGGGTGGCCGAGGACCTTAACGGCCGTAATTTACCTTTTTATTTTCCAGCCCCTACGAGAAGAAGAAGATGAGGACGAAGATAAGGAGAGTCGGACTGACTCGGTGAGTTAACGTTGCTCAGGCCAGACACGCGCCGCAACCACAAGAGGCAAAAGACCGGACCGGACGAGATCGACTGCGACAGGCTTTACCGGGGACAGGACACGGACTAAGGCCGAATCTAGTCGGGCTCCCTGCCAATCGCCAACGGTTCCGTGCCCCCCTCGTGCTAACCCAGCGCCACCTGACGTCGCCCGCTACGAAACTCGTCCGCACGGGCAGCACGAGCCGCGCTTAGTGGCCCGGGTACGATAACTAGCTGGCCCCCGTCCCGTCCACGCGACTCGGCCCCGGGCCCGGCCAGTTCCCGCTGACGGCCCCGCAATCCCGGTCGACGGCTTAGGCCCGCTCGGGCCAATGGATTTTACGGGCGTTTGAACGGTCGGCCATTTTGATGGGTGGCGGGCCGGTTCGCGGGCCGACCGGGAGCTTCACCACGGTCGGCGAGGAGTCGCTCCTGGCCCCCCCGGTGAACCACTGTAAAAACTCGGTGAGTCATGCGAGACTCGCGTTCGATAAACCGTGAGAGCCCGAAGAATCTCCCGACGATGCCTCCTCCTCCTCCTCCTCCTCCATGCACGCCGCTTCATCCCCGTCTCTCTCTCTCTCTCTCTCTGTCTATCTCTTGGCCATTTGCAAATCTCAAGGAGATTTGAATTATTTTTTTTTTTTTTTTTTTTTTTTTTTTTTTTTATATACGAATCGTTCGGCCGGCCATATATATATATATATATATATAACAGAAGAGCCGGCATCCTGCCCCGACGGGGACAACCGCTCCTGAGCGGGAAAGGGTTATAGCGTTGGGCGGGGCACGGGGTACGGGGACAGAGTAGTTAGGAGCCACCGCGGGTTATTGGCGCACGGCGGCGGTGGCGGCGGCGGCGGCGGCGGGGACGAGGGTGAGGGCGTTTCTGTTTTGACTTGGTGGACGACGTCCGAAGCCCCGAAAGCCCCGGAAACCCCGGAAGCCCCGTAGCCGCTGCCGTGCTGCTGCTATCCGAAACGACTCGGAAACTCTTTATGCGGGAAGCCAACGGTTAGTTTTTTATTCAGTCGGTAAATCCTCCTCCCCCCCGCCCCGCCAAACGTACGATAAAATAATTATGTAGAAACTCGGGCTCGTTAAGGTGGTGGAACACCTACGCCTCCACATCTAAATCCACGCTTTCCTATTTTTCATTTCCTGTAGGTATACATTGCATCTGTTGAGCAGCCCCGGGCAGCGCTCGCAATCGCTCCGATGCAATTCTCTTATCAACTATCGATCGACCTTTCAACATCTACAACACATGTTTATACCCCATCTCTTGCCGAATGTCCCGGAAACTATCTAATAAATAAAAATGATAAATGGCACGTAACGGCCCGCGGAGTCGTTTTTTATTATTTAAGAATATCGGAACGCATCGTCGACGTATTCGTCTTCGAGGCGGGCTGCTCCGTGATTCGCCCGGTTACCCCGGCGGACCGATCCCCCCCCCCCAAATAACCCCAATAACCCCAATAACCTACCCTGCCTGACCGCCTGACCGTTTACCTGCCTGCCCGACTGGCCCCCGTGGCCCGCGAACTAGACTGCCGGTATTCTTAAATGCTTTCGTTTCGTTATTAGAAATTAAATAGATATCCTAGCTGGCGTCGCAATGAGCGAAAAGAGAAAGGATCCGGACGAGCCGGAGGCGAACGACGAGTGGATCGGGCCCCTGCCATCCGATGCCGCAGCCCCGAAAAAACAAAGAGGTTACTTACCCCCCCCCCCATACTTACCTTTTTAATTACATTACTCGCGTAATTTTCATTACGTTGGAACTTGTAAAAAAGCCAACCCGACCCACGTAGCGCCATAACGAATAACCTACCTTTTTTTTTTTTTGTAACGTAGTTTTAGAATATGAAAAGGTTTATCTCAACAACTTGCCATCCTGCGAATGCTACGAAAAGTCATACATGCATCGAGACATCATTACACACATCATAGTAACAAAGTATGCCGCTATTTGTAAGCTATTTGCATTCTTATAAATACATCACTGGTCTGTGAACTTATTATGGCAATTGCGTTTTAGAACAAACTTCATTGTGACTGCCAGCTGCGACGGGCATGTTAAATTTTGGAAGAAACAAGAGGAGCTCATTGAGTTTGTCAAGCACTTTAGGGCTCATTTAAAGGGAATACAGGACCTTGCTGCGAGCTGCAATGGCATTCATTGTTGTACAATTAGTACGGACAAATGTATGAAAATCTTTGATGTCGTCAATTTCGGTAAGTATTTAT
The DNA here is from genome assembly GCA_018883505.1 of Ceratosolen fusciceps. Classification (NCBI taxonomy): domain Eukaryota; kingdom Metazoa; phylum Arthropoda; class Insecta; order Hymenoptera; family Agaonidae; genus Ceratosolen; species Ceratosolen fusciceps. The sequence continues at coordinate 827,217 of RCIC01000040.1, forward strand.
ACTTTGGTTTGAATTTTAAATAATAATATTAACAACAGTATTAACAAGTCTAACGATTAAACATCTTAGTTAGGCCTACAGTTACAGATTACAGATGTTATTATACTTTATCATTGCATTAATATTATTATTTAATAATGTGTATTTTATACAGATATGATTAATATGATGAAGCTTGGGTATGTGCCACAGTGTGCGGAATGGGTGTATTCGCCGGGTGATGCTATATCCGCCGTTGCAGTCTCTGAACAAGAATCTAATAAAATATACATATACGATGGCCAAGGCACAGAAACTCCCACTCATATTTTCGATAGACTGCATACTAAACCCGTTGTTAGCCTGAAAGTAAGAATTCACTACTAATGCTGAACAATGTAAATTAACGTACGAATACATTACTAGGGTTTATTTTTGTAATTCATTCCAGTATAATCCTGTATACGACACCTGTATATCCGTAGACAGGGCAGGTATATTAGAGTACTGGACTGGGCCGAAAACCGAATACAAATTCCCTAAAAGTGTGCATTTTGAATCAAAGTTAGATACAGATTTATTTGAGTTTGCTAAAAATAAGACTTATCCTTGTGGTTTGGCTGTATCTAGCGACGGTAAGAAATTCGCCTCATTAAGCGGTGACAGGAAAGTCAGAGTATTTAATTTCCTAACGGGAAAAATGTCGCGAGTGTACGACGAATCTCTACAGAGATTTTCAGAACTGCAGCAAACGACGCAACAGCTGCCAAACATGGAATTCGGCAGGAGGTATTATCGTTATCGTTATTAATATTAATTATAAGGATATTGTAAATATATTTTCGTGAGAATTTATTGTGTAAAAGTAATTGAATTGTCAACAGAATGGCCGTGGAAAGGGAGATGGATAAAACGGACACGAATCTCGGTAATATAGTTTTCGACGAATCCGGATACATGATAATGTACAGCACGATGTTGGGAGTTAAGCTCGTAAATATCTATACGAACCGTTGCCTCAAGATTTTGGCGAAGCCGGAGAACATTAGGCCGATGCAGCTGGCCCTGTTCCAAGGTAAGGCCAAAAAGTCGGCATCGATGACCGTCGAAATGGAGGCCTCGGAGAATCCAACGTTGGAAATGAATCGCTCGGATCCTACGTTATTCTGCAGCGCGCATAAAAAGAACCGGTTTTACATGTTCACGAGGCGCGAGCCCGAGGATACGAAAGGCCCGGAATGCGACCGGGATGTCTTCAACGAGAGGCCGTCCAAGGAAGACATCATTTCATCCACCGAAACGTCGAATATGCAAAAGATCTTCGATACCGCGATTATTCACACGGCCCTCGGTGACATTCACGCCAATCTGTTTGGTAAGGACGTGCCGAGGACGGTAGAGAACTTCTGCGTGCACACGAAGAACGGTTATTACAACGGCCACATATTCCATCGAGTTATCAAGGGCTTTATGATACAGACGGGTGACCCGTCGGGCACCGGGACTGGCGGCGAAAGTGTGTGGGGCGGCGAATTCGAGGACGAATTCCGAAAGAACCTCAAGCACGACAGGCCCTACACTCTAAGTATGGCCAATGCCGGGCCCAACACGAATGGCAGCCAATTTTTCATTACCTTGATTCCAACGGTACGTGCAGAACGTAAAAAAAACAACTTACCTCGCTTATTATTAAGTTAAGTTTTATTGGATTCACAGGAGCAATATTTTAGATCTTGTACAACCGCAACAAGCATATTTATTCCGAATTATTAATGAAAATAATATACGAATTTGTAAACGTTGTAAACGAGATCGTATCGTCGATGCCGTATCATATCGTCGTATCGGGCCTTACGAAGCTTATTTATATATAATGTACTTTTTTTTTATTTTCCAGCCCTGGCTAGATAACAAGCACACGGTATTTGGCCGAGTGGTAAAAGGGATGGAAGTCGTTCAGAACATAAGCCAAGTTAAAACGAATCCTAAAACAGACAAGCCGTACGACGACATAAGGATTATCAGCGTAACGGTAAAATAATAATAGGAAAAACGAAATGTTGTATTGTTTTATTGTACAGACATTGTGTAAATAAGAGGCTCACTCGACGACACGATTCACCTCACTTCATTTATTGTATTAAAAGCTCTGACGCGTTGAAAAAACAAACAACAACGACAACGACAACAACAACAACAAAGAAAATAAACTACGAAATTCTTATCTTATATTATTTCTTTGTTTGGCCTTTGCCCGTTTCGACGGCTGATTTCGAATTATAATGGTAGATATTCCCTCTTATAAAATTGTACGCATTCGTCAAGCTTACGAAGACATTGGCACTGAACAGATAGTAATTCTTTGGAACGATTACCAATGAATATCTGAAACAAAAAGGAACAATGGATCATCGCATATTAGGCGCCCCCGAGGGGGTGGTTGGGTGGTTGGTGGTTGGTGGGAATAAGTAAACGAGAACAAAGAAAATTTTTTTTTTTTTTTTATATATAAAAGTTTACTTGCCTTGACCAAATGAGTCCAGTCAACATGAGGCTGAAGGTTTGGTACAGGGATATCTGGTTAGACGGTCGCTTAAGGTCACCGATCCCGGCGAAAACCAAGCCCCACTTGAAGGTCGGCGCCCAAAAGAAAATAGTAGTCGGCCCTGTGAATTCGCAATCGGCTTATTTTTTTTTCTTTCTTTCTTTTTTTTTTACAACAAGGACAGCGTAACTTAATCATCAATGTTTGTTATTTATTATTTATTAAGACATTGCATCCGATTGATGAGGGGCGGGGGTGAGGTCGAGGGTCGAGGGGGGAACGATACGAAATGTAATACGTTTGTGCGAATAATGTTAGAAATAAATGTTCGTTTAAAGCATTTGTATTTCCGATTCGTGTCAATTGGTTAATTGTTTCGCGAGCGTCGAGCGCGTAAACGTTCAATCGATCGACAGTCACTAAATTAAATCATTAAGTCTTAATTGGATAACACAACCCCATACAATAGTCGTATATCGAGTTGTTAATATTTTACCTGCAGGATGTAAGAATATTTCTTGGGATTTTTTTGGCAAACGCGAGGCGATGCTTTGCATTAATCTCTGGTAAGCGCTTAAATTTTTCGGCGTCATATCAATCGCTGTCGAGGAAACTGTTGTTGTCGGGACAGTATTTCGATCGATTCGCTACCACCGCTACCACCGCTACCACTACTGCTACCACCGCTACTGCTACCACCGCTACCACTGCTAACTACGGACGATTAAATTATGTAATCATAATGTTGTAACAATTATGATTGGGATATATTTTACATTGTCTTCTGCCGAATGACTCTTTCACGTTCAAGAGAGAGCGAGCGAGTGAGCGAGAGAGAGAGAAAAGCTCACTTCACGCTACAAAAGTCAAAATTTAGACAACTTTTTTTCTTTTTTTTTATATATATCCTGTTTTATTTCATCCTTTTTGCACTTACGAATGAATTACATTAATGAAAAATTACACGCTCTGTCGAAATCTTCTCAAGACTTATGTATCGCGGAGTCATTACACCTTTTTTACACAGTTCCAACTACTTGTTAGGTTATTTTATTTATTAAAGATTAACAAATGTTTCAACGACAATTTCTGCCAATTTATGAACTGTTCCGTCTATTAATGGGGCAAAAGACCAGTACGCGTAAGCGCGTGCTTACAAATGAAAAGAAAAGAAAAGAGAAAAGAAAAAAGAAAAAAGAAAAAAAGTTGGAAACCCCGGAGGCCTTTGGATTAAAGAAATAATATTTTTATCTCGTTTCGATTGCCGTCGCGTATTTAATCATCGTTGGTCCTGAAGACGAGTTCAATCGTCGCTTCTCTATTGATGACTCGTGTGCTATTTAAACTTGACGGGACGCAGCGTTTGACCGATAATTCGTTGAATATAGACGGCAATATTATACGCGCTCGTAGCATTATGCGTATCGCTTTACGCGGAAATCATATCTCTATGGTCCATTTTTACTTTCATCTAAAACCGTCGCCGATAATATTTTAACCAACACTTTACGTTTATAACTTACTTCATTATCTCTTATATTAAACCCAGTGGCTTTATTATTAATTATTAATTATTAATTATTGATTAATTCCATATTTGTTTAATTATTTATGAAATGTATCGATTTATTGTACGTCGATACGCCGGTACTTCTGCTTCACAATGTAATACAAACGACGAAAATACTTTTAAAATACTTTTGACAATAATATATATATATATATATGTATTACGTGCAATCGAAACAGCTTAGAATTAATACGTATTTTTAGATGGTTTTGTAAATAAATATAATATTTAATGATTCCATGGATTACGGGAATTCTTGTTGTACAAGTCCATCTGTTGTTAAATTGAAATTTTGTTAACATCGGGGCTCGGCGTCGTTAAAAAGGAAACAAGGATCAAAGAGAATTAATATAATAATGGCGTTTTATTCTCGTCTTACGAGTGAACACACAAACCCACTTATTTCCTCCTTCCAGCTCGCTCACCCTCTCCGTCCGAATCTCTCTCTCTCTCTCTCTCTCGCTCCCAATTTACTACGCCATGTAATTCCGTACGTAATATTAAATAAATAATTTAATCTTTTCTTTTCCCATATAATTCAGGACATTGCAATTCGAATTAGTTAATATAAAATATTGATTACTACCGTAATCAATTAATATATATATATAGTTCAATGTTAGTTACTTAGATAATAAGAATTGCACTGATTCGTTGGCATGTCGTAAGCACCGATCTCCTTGATATTTTAAGGACAATTTTTTTTAAAAAATTTTTCTATAATACCGATAAAATCATTAATCAAACTAAATGAAACGCGACTGATTTCCTTGCAATAGTGATAAAATGTATAAAAAAATTGTCATTACCGGGAGAACGAATTTTTCGTATTTATTGCATCGGGAGTATTTTGATGTTGAAGTTGAATAAGAAAGTCACGGGTATCGATACATTGTACATTGAATATGATATGAGACGGGTTATCGCTCGAAAATTTATTTCATTTCGAGGGTCACGAGTCAGTGTACAACGTATGTACACGAAGAAGATGCAGCTGCTTCTGCGGATGGTTTTTCTTTACCTTATAAACGATATTAAGGCTTCCTTTCTCTTATTAATACCCGTGACTTAACGGCTATACTCAATCGCGTGAACTTTTACGTATACTGAGATAAGATATTGTCCGTTCAGAACAAATTTTACTGAATGCTTGGGAATTCCTTGCGCGTATAACCGTCCGAATTACCATGCACATACAAATAAACTGCTTAAATCGATGTTATGATAATGAAAGTTTTTTAAATTTCCCATCAGCTATGCAAGAAAAAAAAAATTACTCCACCATTTTAGAATATAAAATATGCATTAAAATTTAATATAATAATAATTATCCTCATATTTCTCCATGTTTCTCAGGCTTCTGCTCGGACTATATTTTTTTATGGATTCCGAGGTTGTTGATAGGAATTGCAAGAATGGCAGATCGTCGATATCGGCTATACAACGACAACGAGGTCAAGTGATGTTCCTTTTTTTTTTCACAAAAGCTTCTTCACGATTTAGATGACGTAGACAAGATGCACATCCGATCGGATAAGCTTCTGCGCCCATGTAAAGATCATCCCTATTGTATTATTAAGTGTTATCTAAAAATAATCAATATTCTTAGCTTACGTGGTGGATTATATGGATGGTGAAATTTTACGTGTGTTTCGTGTATTTGAAAAAAAAAAAAAAACGAAGACCAAATCCAAGAAAATATATTACGATCAACTAGAATCATCATTACATTATTATCTAACGTGACGTAAATAAATATTTATTCGTTTATTATTATTTTATTTTTTTTTTTTTTTTAAAGAAACTAAATCTAACTTGAAAGTAATGATTTATTTACAAGCACATGGAAATTGTTTTATTTAGATATTCACGATAAAATTAAGTTTGGTTAATTCTTTTTACCTTATCGTGGTCCTTATGACTACCTTAATTCACATACAACCAGTTAACAATCTTATTTCTACAGGTGTTTTATGTTCTTACCAACGCTTTATTATCACCGATAAAAGCCGTACACGTGCATTCCTTTGAATCCGATACAGCAGTGCATTAAGTAAACATATATGTATATATATATATATAAAACTGATGTAATTGAATACAATTTAATTCACATAGAGTAAAGAGAATTTAATATCTAAATAAATTAATGGAGCCATGCAATTGAATGTATTATATACGTACGTGTGATGTAGATAAAATGTAATCGATTTTTTTTAAACATAAACATCCTCCTGTTAGAACGGAAAGTTTTGTTTTGGCCGAGCACTTAAGTAACAACAAAATTTTATTAATTATAAAAAAATGTTGCAAAAAGTTTCGCAGAGTACGTTAATTTACCTAATGAATAACGCGTTTGATTACCTTGCTATATATTCTTTTTTTTTTTTTTTTTTTTATTTCTAATACTCGAGAACGATTTTTCATATTCTCATAAATTCATACTTATAAGTAGTACTTATAAGTATCCTCTGAGAATTACTATGAAAACGTAATACATAAATCATGATAATTAAGAAGTATTAGACTTTCCGCAGCCGTAAAAAATATAAATTCATTGCTCGTGTTAAATAAAAATTAAGAATGAAAAAAAAAACTCTGCACCTGTTGTTGTTAATTAATGGGAAACTAATTAAATGCGACAATAATAAAGCTCATAAGTATAAATAGAAGCTTGGCATAATAATCTGAAGCTTATGTTGTTTCGCTCTTAATGGTATTAAAAAAAAAGTTTTCCGAAAGCTATTGCAATAGCCATTAAATCGTCCATTTAGTCGAATAAGAAAAATGTTCGCTCATATAATTTTGTCATTTAATAACGTGACTGACGGGCGGAGGAGGAGGAGGAGGAGGAGGAGAAGAAGAAGGAGAAGAGAACCGTGAGTGGGGGGGGGGTAGGAGGAGAGGTATCGTCATCGAATCGATTAATTTAAGACTACAAGGTAATAAAGACTTGAAAAAATGCATTTTAATTAGTACACAATATGTTTACATTGTTTTTTTTTTACTGCTGCTGCTGCTGCTGCTGCTGCTGCTGCTGTTGTACATTATTAAGAGCAGTCGGACAAACGAGGAGGAGGACATTATTGAAAAATATTATCGACAGGGTTACAGTACTTGAGATACTCAACAACGATTGAAGGAAATGATTTTTTATTTATTTATTTATTTATTTATTTTTTTCTTTTCAACCTTTGTTAAAGAAATACATTGGCCTTTTATTATTAATAATAATAACAAAAAAAAAAACAAGTGATGCCAAGACGAATGTCTGACGTTTATTTAATCACGCATATACGTTGGTAAGCTTGTGCTTCTAAAGGAAACTCGTAAGCCCCGGGTCGTCATTTCGTGAAGTTTGAAGTTCAATATGTACAGCAATCAGATAGAATACAAGTCTTCACCTCACAATACTTCCTTTGACAAATTAATAATTATTTATATACGTGGGCTCTTAAGACGTTTGGTATAAATTTTCTATATCCGTATGTGTTGAAAAATTCACGTCTTAATTACTAGAAATTCTTAATAATTTATTATACGTAATTATTTTAGCAATTTATGTACATTATTTACAAAACTAAAGTATTAATATTTACTATTTATTATTAATTATCATTTATTAATTTATATTCAATGGATACGAAATGTCGAAAGATTAATTTTTTTTTTATTTAATTAATAATTTTAATAATGTCAATTTCCTCTATAATAAGTTTTTAAATAACCAAAAATGTCTTACAGCGTACATTCGACTTATGATAATCAAATATACTTTCATTATTTATTAATATGAGCATCTATAAGGAAATAGATGCCGTACTTCAATATAGATCCCTTGAAAATATATATATATATATACGTCAGTACACGGTTCGGTGTCTGTTTAGGTAAAAAAATCGTCACGATTACGTCACGACGAGAGCAGGCGTCATTTAAAACTCGAGAAAACTAATGAGCTCATGCATGAGTGGACAACTTCTTGAAATAAAAATTTCTAAAAAATATAAATATAAAAACAGTTTAATAATAATAATAATAAATAATAAATAAAAAAAAAAAAACAACGTATAAAGCTTCAAAATGATTTACTGCATTGAACGCGTCTTGCGTAAATCAGTGTGACTCGTGACAGTAAAAGGTCAAGCAGCGATCCAACTGCTCAGGATATAAAAAATCCTCAGGATGGATAAGCTTAAGCATCATTATCATTTCTGCGCGCACTAGAGCACTAAATACGACGCGAAACTGGTAATGGCGATTTTGCATTTTTCGCGTCTCATTTAAGCTACAGCTAAGTTTAAAGTATATAATCGAGACAGCCAGGCGAAATCCAGCGTAGAGAAGCCATTTGAATAATTCCGGATTTTTTTTCCATTTTTTCCATTCGTGAAGCCGTTCGTTGAACTTACGCTCGATATTTTGAACAATCCGCCCTTTTCCCTTTTCTTATTCCTATAATGACGTTTTTCTTTTTCTTTTTTGTCTTTTTTTTCCCCACCCCTCTTTAAACATTATCGAATACAAATAGGAATTTCAAGGAATAAGAAGAAGAAGAAGAAGAAGAAGAAAGTAACGTCATCATTCGGTATTCTCCTTTACTTGGACTTGGCGGCACGAAACAAGTGCAGCGATAATGTAGAGTTTAACTAATAGGGGGTTAATAAGGGCTAGGCAAACGCAAGCACACGCAAGCACACGCAAGCACACGCAAGCACACGCACGCGGCCAATATATATATATATATATGTTAGCCAGATAGGAGAATTGTATGAAGAGAGACGTTTGAACGGGAGGTTTTTCAGAGAACGAAGAGGTTCTCGCAGCTCTTGGTTTTCCTCTTGAAGCCGAGCAAGTGCTTGAGGATCGTGCGCCGATGTTTGCTGCGCCGTCGCCGCGTCACTTGGTCCCTGTCCCGCTGGGGGTTCAGCTTAATTTGGGCGAGGATGCCGACGAGGAGCTCGTCGACGTGGTGGGCGAGGCCCGAGGACGTCTCGATGAACTTGCAGCCGCAGCTGTTCGCCAGACGACGGCCCACTTCAACAAATTAATAATACAGATTCTCAGTCGTCTTCCTCGGTACTTCGGCAATACAAATTTCACGTTAACTTTTTTTTTTTTATTCAATAACAGAGTACTTGTATTCGTGGAGTCGCGGACTTTTCTTTAATACGTGTACATTACATCGCATGTATTACATAATTCCAAGTGCATGTAACCGCGAAATTGTATATATATATATATGTATATCAGTTAATAGACGTGTAAATGTGTATAACTTACTCATGGCTGGAACTTCTCGTTTACGTTGAAGGTCGACCTTGTTGCCAACGAGTATGACCCCGTGATTAGCCATGTAATCGCTCTTCCATAGATGCATTAACGTCTCTTCGGCGAACTTGAGCGAGCGTCTATCCACGACCGAGTATACGACCACGTACACGTCCGGATTGTACGTCGAACAAAATGTTTCGACCTACGAACAGAAAAATGGCTACTTAGCGGCCAACGTCGGAGCACCCGATAACCATTCAGTAGATTCGGACGAATATTGGAAGCCGAGACCGCGATATTTACCATCACTACACTTTTTTATATACCGGATAAATTACTTTAACGCCAACGGGTGCAATGATATATATATATATATGTACTCGATATAATTAATAATTCGTGCGTAATAATAATGCGATTCGTCGGCTCATGAGGCCGTCGTCGGGCTACCGAGGGTACTCGTGAATACCTGACATGGGGGGAGAGGGGGGCCGATACAGCCCACTTCGTTCCCAAGGCGGCGGTCTCGAGGTCGAAGGACTTGCTTGGCCTAAGGAAAAACTGCTTCTATTCCGTCTAAATAAAAGTTGAGCCTCAGCAAAGTGATAAGAAGCGATAAGAAGCGATAAGAAGCGATTAATCATCCGCTGTGGATCCTCTATACTGAGGTCCACGCACATCCCACGTATCGACGCGAAGAAGAATCGTTTGGAGGGTGACATTGAAAAATTAACGATCGCTAAATAACGAATCCCTCTAACAACTCTATACGTAAAAGGTATTTGAAGATTTCAACAAGACCCGTCGCTCGGTAATAAAATACTTTCTTTTATATTTATTTTCTATAAAGTATCGCAATAAAATTGAATCCCACGATTCAGCCACCGAACTACTTAGTCTCCGATCACGTAAATATTAAATTATATATATATATATATTAAATACCATGAAATGATCTTTAATTTATAAGTTAAATATACGAAGCGGGTTTTCTTTCTACGGATAGACAGAAGGGAAAAATAATTAGCGCCGAGGTCTTAATTGTGCACGAAAGACCATTAAGAGCAAAGGGGTAAGTGGGTGTAATTTTTAATTAAAGTGTAAGGAGCACGCGGTGACACGTGTAAAGTAAGATATTGAAATGAGGTGTGTGGCATCGCCGAAATTAACGAGAAACATTTAATCGAATCCATAAAAGCGAACGTCGGGCAAGTCGATAAGAAAAAGTAATTCGCTTTCTCTTACAAATGAAGATACGCGACTGGACGCTCGTTGGCCAATGTAATAATACGACCTATACGACCTATACGACCTATACGACCTATACGACCTATACGAGCGACGAAGGGTGTCGCTTTCATTGTATTTCAATTAAATGTATTGTTGACAGAAGCACGGGGCCCATGAGATACAAGCTAATCTTCCATCTCATGGGAACGTTCATTACTACCAATTATTTACAATTGATTGCCATAATCACGTATTTTCGCGTCGGTATTTTAATTAATTTAACAAATTTCAAAAAATATATATATATATATTCCTATATTTATCAACGGAGATTCGCTACTTTATTTATTAAAATGTGTTGTTGTTTTTTTTTTTTGTAATTAATTGCAAATATAATAAATAATTGTATAATACAAGTAAGCAACATGTATGGGGGAAATAGCGCAAATAGCTATAGCATCGAAGCTTTTTTAATTATTATTTCATTGATTAATAAATATTAAAATTAAAGATTACAAAAGTATAACGAAATAGTATTATTATTATTCATTCATTAGACTTTCGTTGAATTGAATTATGTTAAATAATAGATCTTCAATAATAAGCATGCATTAGAAATAATAGATATATTGATAGATTTCACAACATCAACAATAATAAATGTTGCTTGAAATCTTCAAAAGTATCGTATATTCCGGACTATTCTTACTCCAATTAGTTCTTTTCCTACATTTTAAATGATATTCGATTATTATACGCATTTGGTACTCACTGACATCTCTGCCGCTGGATGATCGATGATTTCTAATTCGGTTTCCTGGCCGTCGATCATAACCGATACACTTTTTTGACCATATTCGTCATCTGATACAAAAAAAATTTCAGTTACGTAATTATTTCAATTATTATTACAATATTTCTTACATTACTTCCTTAATCTTTTCGTTAATGTATTCTTTTTTTTTTTTTTTTACTCAATTATTGACCAGTGTGTGTATATATATATATATCTACATTGTTTATTTTTATTTATTGAACCTAGTACGTGTATGTCTGTATCTGTAAGAATAAAACTAAATGCAAAACTAAATTTAAAAATTATAATCTTATCGCGATCGTGACGTCGTAGTTGCTTCTGATAACTTTTAAATATCTTTAGGTTTTTTTTACAAAAGAAGTCTACACAACATTTATTAACGAATGAAGATACAATCAACTTAAGAAAGAAATAATCATCCGCAGTTAAATCAATTAGAGTTAAATACCATTCGCAATTGTAAATAAATATTGTATTCAATATCAATATAACGAATTCGTATTATGGCTATATATTCGTGTTATGGCTGTGCGTCCGACGGAACCGTCCTCGTATCACTTAAGATTCTCAAGGCTATCTACTGTAAAATATACAATAAGATATACTTATTTTCTCCATCCGTTATGTAAGCTGCAGCATACATCATTTAACGAAATTATCGATCTTCGCATATACATAAACAGGCATGAAGTAGCAGCAGTAGTAGCAGCAGCAGCAGCAGCAGTAGTAGTAGTAGTAGTAGTAGTAGTAGAGAGTAGCAGACGATTATCGATTTGAAAATAAGGTACCGAGTGAACTTTTTTTTAATGTCAACGACTACACGAGTTCAAAGAACTCGTGCGTCATACGATTCTTTAAATATTCCACAACTCGACATTGCAAATAATTCTTTAGACTAAAATATTTTGTCACTTAATCGGACTGGTATTTTTTATAAATAAAAATACGTTTACTCGTAACCACGTAGAATAAAAAACAAATTTCGTTCGATTTCGTTTTTTGTAAACACAGGAACAAATAATCTGCGCTTCGTGAACAAAGTCAGAGCTCAAATACGAAATTTAAATAATATTTCGAGTCCGTTTCTATGAAAATTGGGTAGGTCAATAATAAGATCATAAATTTTTTTCAGAACAAAACGAATCATTCGTGAAATTTTGCAGGAAAACATATTTGGCTCGCAGAAGGACATTTAAAAATGCTTCCACGACATTAAACGCAAATAATTCTTAATGTTATATTTTGGCTGTAAAAAAATTGTTACTTAAACTACATCTTAAAATATTCCTTTATCGATCTAGTGCTCAAAGTCTAATGAAATCATAATCATAATTTTTAGATTTTTTTTCCCATAGAAATTCTTTTTGGATGCAGTGATTTTGTAAGTACGCGAGGGAAATGGAAATCAAATAATCAAGAATTATAAGTAAACAATAATCATGACGCGTTACGTAGACGAGTTTATACAAGTAAACCCCAGTGAAAGCTCCGTGGGACTTTATTCTCAACGATTTACAATTAACGTAAAATCTTTCATTTTCATAATACAACTGTTGTACAATATACATTAAATTTATTATAATAAATGTTAAAAAAAAAAAAAAACAAGTAAGTATTGAATAAGATAAATTTAGATGAATTTACTTTAAACAATATATTATGAGGCGGGGAATTAAAAAATTGTATATTCATCCGCTAACTCGACAGATTTACTTTTTTTAATCTAATAGAACGTGCCACGATGTGTATAAAAGAGACGATCTAAGAATGTATGCGGGGTTTTTTTTTTTTTTTTTTTTTTTAACGGTAATGAATTAAAAAGATCAATTACTTAATTAATTATGTTTTATCAAATTTCTCTGCTATGAATTCCCTGGCCAATAAATAGCCCTAAATTTTTTACGTTTATTTAAATCGCGATTTTAAAAGATGATAAACATTCGTGAATTTATTAGCTCCCGTCCGTTTTCTTGGATTTTTCAACAAGATTAGAGAATAATAAAGAGAGAGAGAGAGAGAGAGAAATTTTAAATAATATTCGTAATTACACGCAAATGCTGTGTAATATTAAGAGTTTCATACAGTTTGAACAAACAGAACAAAAAAAATAAAAAATACTTTAGCATAGTAGAGAGATACATTACGTGCGTATATAAATATATAAATTTAAAGACAAGGGCTGCTATGTATAAATTGGCGTTTATACACATGAAATTATATAATCCCTTGCTGTAAAATGAATATCAGTGCGCTATTTACGTATATCAAGCCTGTATATCAAGTGTTATTACACGTATTTAATGTATCGCCGGTCTTTCAAGTCCTGACACATGTCCCGTCAAATATTTACGAAACATTGCGTACTACTCCTAATTGCGCAATGCACTGAAAATTAATTGCGAAATAATGTATAAATGTCAGATGATTTATGCGTCACGCGCTTTTCCGTCTAATAATTTTCTTAGTTCTTCTTTAAATCTTAGTCGTCGAATGCAGTTCTTATCTTTCGTGTAGGATTTAAAATTTAATTTAAAAAGTAAATGGATGTTCGAAGAAGGGTTGTGCAAAGGGTAATTTAATAAAAGTAAAAAAAAAAAAAAAAAAAGAATTAGCTCGAATAGAATGAAATTGACGATCTGCTTGTATGGAAATTTATATTTCACAAGCGCATGTGATCGTGCATGTAAAAACATGGTAAGTATACCCAATTACATTGACGATTTCTCAGTCGCATTACGTTAGTTACGCGATACGTAACGCGTCCGAGGAATATTTATGTAAATAAAAAAATATCGGTATTATTGCATTGCATGTACTCCACGGATGAACAAATTCAATAAATGATCGATTGTTTATTGCATCACAGGAGAGTAAATGCACTTATTGTCCTAAATCGAAGATTCCAATTATCCGAGAATGGACGACTCGCTGACAATACAGTCACTGGATAATTGAAATTGACATGAGAGTGGATCGTTCGGCGGCGGTTGGGGTTATTGGGGTGGGGGAGGGGTGAATTGTTGTTTAAATAACGAAGGAAGATGGAGACGTGTCGCGGTATGCCGTGCTTTATTAAATGAACAATGAGTTGTGCGATTGGAGTGAAAGTTGCGATCAAAAAAAGCATTCCATTGAGTTTTAAAGGTCGTTTAAAAAAACGTTCGTTCGTTTTGTTTTTTTTTTTACAAGAAAGAGGAAGAATTCTCAGCGGCGAGTACTGCTAGCGGAGATAATAAATAAATAATACGCGAAACATTATGAAATGTTGCTGGAAACGACTTGGAGATCGCGTGAATCCCGTCGGAACTCGATATTTTAATGAGAAATTTAAGGAGTAGGAGTAGGAGGAGGTTATTGGGGTTCGGCGGATCGATGAAGCGCGCGTTAACATAATAATATAAGGAATAGGGCGCGTGGGAAAGCGAGAGTTTCCCGGCTGGTGAAGTCAGTCGTCGTCGGTCGCACGTGACGTTTAACCCAAATGTTTAAGAATGAGTTTTCTTAGGTTATTGGGGGTGGAGTATCGGTGACCTTGCTTCGGAGTGATGGGGGGGGGGGGGGGGGAGAGAGACCATATCGAGATCGACTATTGGCGAAAGTCAATTCTTATATTAGTTTTTATTATCGGTGCGGGTGTAACGTGGCGTGGGGTCGGTCGGGAGTACGAGGAGGTGGAGGAGGTGGAGGAGGAGGAGGTGGAGGGAGCGGGGTCGGTAGCGGCAGCGTCACTCACCGAGAGACGCGTCGTAAGCGCAAATGTACTCGCTCGTGGTGAATTGGGCGGTGAGAGCAGTCTTGCCGACTCCCAAGGCGCCGAGCATGCCGACCTTGTAAGTGGCCACTCGCGTCCCGTCGCCTCTGCTTCCGCCCCGACCGTTTTCTGCCGCCGACTCGATGCCGGATAACTGGGACGCCGAGCTGCAACATGACAATCAACGCTTTAATGGTCCAGCCAACCCCTGCCGACAAGCTCACCAATATACTTTGCCTCTATCGTGTGATTCGGTCTCTGTCTCGGTATCGGTGCCCCCCCCCCCACTCCCCCCCCCCCCAATAACCCCCCCCCCCCCAAATAACAACCACAGTAATCCGGATGACCCGGATAACCTTCGTTATCGCTCGGACGCGTCCGTCGAAGGAATAAGGTATGCGAAACTTTACAGCCACTTGTTCCGTATCTGGCTTATAATTGTCAATTACAAGCCAAAACGTCTTTTAATATCAACAATATCTCGGGTATCGAGTCCATGGTCAGGAATAAAAACGGGTCGTAAAAATCAATGCCATCGGCCGATCATAGGAGCGATTCCCTATTCCAAATCATAAAATACGAAGATTCTATTACGACGCCACGACTTTCTTCCATCACGACCGACCGCTAAACTTTATATTTATTTATACCCAGTCGTCGTCGTCGTCTCGTCCTTGTCTCTCTCTCTCTCTCTTAATATAATTCCCTCCCCCCCACCCCAATAACACCAAACTGGTAAAGTCTTCCTCCGTCCTGTCATTCGCTCAATTAACTCGATCTAATATTCCCATTGATTAAAGAAAAATTTCTGCTGGCGGTTCACCAGAGATCCTAACAACGTTTTATTTCTCATTTAACTTCACTGATTCACTCATCCCACTCGCTACGTGGCGTCGACATTTATGCGAAGCAACGAAGAAATAGGAAAAGAAAAGAAAAGAAAAGAAAACGAATTAATTCATTTGACGTCCTGTACAGCTTTGTTGACGTACTTGGAACAACGGATGTTAATTGTTGTGCCGACATGGTTGGCTCGCCGTTGCATTAGAATCGTCAAAGCCAACGTTATTCCTGTTTAGTTTTATTTTTCTTTTTTTGTTCGATTCCAGTTGAGTAGATTCGCTACACGCATTTAGAGGGCAATAATTATCAATAAAAAAATAATACAATATACTCCGCTGTGGAAATGGAATCGATAACTTTTCTTTCTTTTTTTTCTTTTTTTCTTTTTTTTTACTTCACGTTCCTCCGACACGACACATAGATTCTGTTCCGTTTCTATTGAATTTCCAAAAGAATTCGGGAGGAGAGGGGGGCGGGGGGGCATTAACAATAAGAAATTGTCACTCGCGATTACATTACTTTAGTTAAAATATACGTTTACAGGATATTCTCCGCCTAATAAATCCTGCAAGAGACGATATATATATAAATATATATTATTATTAAAAATAACGTATTTGTCAATAACAATGGAATGGTAGAGATAGCGATACCATGCTCGAAGTCAAATTTTAAAATTTCTAACCTCTTACGCGAGGGCTTTTATTAGCAACGCGATCATCGTCATTTTAATAATTCTTTTTAATGACAGTTCTTTATAGTAATTATAATTATCGATTACCCGTGCATACGTGTATACGTACGCAATCCACTCGAAGGCTTTTAATTAAAAATCCGCGATTTAGCGAAATCTCATCTAAATTAATTAATAACGAGGCTAAAGAATCAGTAATGAGCAACACTTTGTCCGTTAAAAGTCGTATGGGGGGAAAAAAAAAATAATAATAAATATTATTATTTTCATTATAGACTAAGAAGCGTTGAAATACATCGGTGAAATTAATTAAGAATCCGAGGAGAAGAAGATTCTAAGGTGCGTCAACGTTATTAAAATTTTGTTATGAAATGTCCCGCCCAGAACGCACACCTTCACGAAGTCAATTCGTGTATTCGTATAAAACGATTCGGCGATGAGTTGGCGGGGGGGGGGGGGTTAAGGTGGCAAGGGTTAAGGGAATTGTAATGCTTGAAGCGCGACGTGCGTTGGTACCGCGTAAGAGGTTATGGGGGTCAGCGAAACAGAAGAGGCGATTATCGCGGTCTAGAGGCGGGAGAGAATAATCCCCAGAGGAGCGACAAGGAGAAGAAGACGAAAAATAGGATAACCAAGGGAAGAGAGTAATGTTGGGCCGCAAGTATCGGAACGGAAGGAGCTCCGTACACATTGTTTCGCACCGAAACACCATTAAAGCGCGTAGCGAGGATAAACAAAAAGAAAATGTTTAACCAATGCTGAATCTAGATCTAGAATCGTTACAATCCTCCCTCCCGCCCTCGCTCCCGCCCCCTATTACTTATTACTATAAAATAAAATGAGCGAACGTTAATTGGGAAGTTTTGTTCCCTCTTAGGCTGAGCCTATGCTTCCCTTAATACTGCTATTCCTGGTTATACCATACTTACGCGGAAAGTCAAATTCTAATTATTAGACGAGAGCGTAATTAAAAATTTATAATTAAAGCCCGTTGAAGGTAAGTCTTTAGCTTATTATTATGGGGTTTGCGCGAGGTAACGAAGGTAACAGCTTCCAAGATGGATGAATAGAGGTTGATGAGTCTCACGCGCGCGACTCGGCTTATTTTAATTTCTGCACCTTCAATGTAAATTACGAATAAGATTAAGAAGTGCAAGAAGATAAATAAAACGACTAGTTCAAAGATCTTTTTTCTTTTCTTTTCTTTTCTTTTCTTTTCTTTATTTTTTTTACATCTTCCAATGAAAGCTTCAAACGAAGATTATCGATCCAATTAAATTATTATACATTAAAAGATGGAAGAGAGAGAGGGGGGAGAGATAGATAGAGAGAGAGAGAGAGAGAGAGAGATAGAGAGGAGCGATACCTAAGTAGCCGCGCGTCCCTGGTGCTGCTGCTGCAACTTGTGCCGGAGGACGTGACGCTGTTGATGCTGCGGCTGCGTCGACTCTTGAGCGAATCGCCGAGGTTAAAGACCCCGTTGGCAGTTATTGAAAAGGAGCGCAGCCTGTAATATTCGACGCCATCCTCGATCTCGTCGTCCTCGCCGTTGCCCCCGTTACCGCCAGTGTTGCCACCCCCGCCACGGCGCGTTTCAACGAGCATAGGCTGCGATCAACGTTATTATTTAGTATTATTATTAGTCGTCATTGTTATTGTTGTTATTGTTGTTATTGTCAGAGCTCCGTTAGATAATGTATTAGGTATTGATTTTTGATCAAAAATGTATCTCTTAGAGCCTTTGACCCCTTTAAATAAAGGATTGCCGTATTCACAATAACTCAACAATGGTTCAAGGAACTGTTTGCGCTCATCAACAACTTACTTACAGCTCACGAGCCGAATAATAATGTGAAATATAGTGTCATAATAATAAAAAAATAAACAAAATTTAAAAAAAAAAAAAAAAATTTTTGTATTATTTTGTATTATTATATATAAATAATAAAATAAGATGAAAGTATTTTATATTAATATTTATATTATCTTCTTCTTCTTCTTCTTCTTCTTCTTCTCCGTCTCTGCTCGAGGTAAGAAAATAAAAATAAAAAACAGATAAAGAAAGAAATCTTATAAAATAAAATAACCGGGGAAGGTGATAAATTGCCGTGCCGCAGGTTGGAAATAATTTAATAATTCATTTCGTGCTCGTGATTTTCATGCGTGACCGGCGTTCGGGCGAGCCGACGATGAGGCAAACGTCGACGGCTCCACTTGCGCGACAGGGAGGAGGGTAGGGATCGAGGGTAGAGAGCTACGAGCTTTGACGTGTGGATAATGACATCGACGTCTACGGCATAATTACATTTCGATCGAATCGCTGCAGATAAAAAATAAAAAAATAAAAAAAAAGAAGAGAAGAAGAAAAAGCAAAGCAAAAGAGGTTATGTTGTCTCTCTTTCGTTATTACGTAGAAGATTACGCGAATGCTCAGGAATATCCGCCCGGAGTCTTCTTCTTCCTCTTCTTTTATCAACAAATCGTGGACATTGTGGCTGCCGATGACCGTTAAGAGCCGTACGAAGCGAACCTTTTGCTTCTGCTTCGGCCACTCTGCTCGACTCCGCTCCACGCCCCAATCTAATGCATTTCATCTAATGGTACATTATAATTTTTAACCGAACGCCACTCCGGTATCGCTAATGCAATACAATGAACCGTATATCCGATAATCGTCAGGCTGTTGTACAACCAACTGCTGCCTAGAATATCCAGGAAGACAATCGGTAACCCGATAACCGCTCATCCCCCCCCACAAATCACCCCCACCTGCAACCCCGATAACCTTCTCGTAGAAGAAAGTCGTGGGAGGGTGATGATTTATTATCGATTAAGCTGACTCCGTCTCTCCGTGCGGTATTAATTTGATCTTGTATTAATATAATCTTCGAGCTCGGCTCGATTATCTACTCCTCCTACTCCCCCTCCTCCTCCTGCCAACCGTTCTATTCTCCCCGGAGCTTTCTTCGTTTTTCTACTTATTCGACACTGTCATCTCCACACATATTGCTTTTGACATAATTGACTCGATAATCCCATTCAATTTAATAACGACCTTCGAGCTGTCTCGATAAGTTATTACGAAAGCAGAGAAGCAGAGAAATTACAATCGCTCGCTCTTATAAATATCCGTTTTATTCTTACAACCACAGCCGATACGGTTTGTATATAGAATATAGAATATATATATATATATAATAGAGCGGGTAATTATATTTATCCTTCCATTTGCTTTTTCTTCCATGTAATATTCGGAGCACTTAGAGTGCGCGTACGCGTGTATTTTTATACCAACACTAATCTTCTCAATCTGAATTCTAAAGTCGACGATGGTACTTGAAATTCTTGTAAAATAAAACAATCGAGCGAATTCGATAGGATGGAAATGGGACGTCGGTTCCAATGGGTTGGCTGCGCGAGTCCTTCGCCTCGACAGAACTCGCAACATTAACGAACAGAAGGGAAAGTCATTGATTTTTTTTTTTTTTTTTTTTTTACTGAATTTTTTAAATAAATAAAAATCTGATTGAACGGCAGCCATTTGTATTTGCTCGCCTCTGACTGACCCTTTTGTCTACAATGCGTCCGCGTACAATGAGTACGCGGGAGCTGACGTCACAGTTTTTCGAGCTTCGCTTGCAATTTTTCCAGATTGGCAGATATTTTACCAAGACGGAGGCGACGTTGCTTAATTAAAAAGATGCTGCGAGAAGATGATTTCGAACGTTTCGTTACGTCTCGACGCATCGGTACGCGAATACGTGCTGCGTGCCTTCCTTGCGTACCGTCATTATTACCGTCATTACCGAATGACCGTCGCCGACTCGAGTCTTACTCAAAGCTCTATTTATAAATTACGCAGAGCTCGTGAATATAATTTTAATAACAAGAGCTTCTTCGATCCAAGAGGATTACTTCAATAATCCATGGATCATGCGTCGGAGCTCTTGAGTTATTATAATCATCGTATGGCCCGTTGTTTACGTATTATCTTGTCCTCGCGTATAATTGACCTGGTAGAATAATAGTAACAATAACAATAATAATAGCGACAACTGATCCTAGAGCTCGACGGAACCTAGAATGAAATACTTGGATTTTTATTATTCGCGGGAGACGCGACGGACGAGTAAATAGGGTAAATAGGGTAAATAGGGTATAAAAGGAGCCGATCGTCGTTGGTGTTGTATTAGGAGGGTGGGGAGGCGCGTCCCTCGTCGATCAAATAAATAGCAGTCCGAGCCTGAGCTCACCGATAAAGATGATGAACTTTCTCGATTAGCGCTACTCGTCGATTGTAATAAACCAGAGGATTACCGAGTCCGGGAGCTCGGTACGCAAAGGACTTGGATTTGCGTGGAGAAAAATCATTGGGTTTTACTTACTACCACTACGATCTTTATTACCATTTGTCACTCGCCTCACTAGGTTAATTGCTTATTTTTATTACGCAAACCTTTTCGAATGCAACTCTTGATAAGACCATTTCAATTTAATACAAAATCTGCATACGTGCCTTCGTTCTCCTCTATACCATTGTACTTCCTATTTTACCTATTCCTATTCTATCTTCTTTCTAATATTTTTTAAACGAATTTTACGCCAACGTGTGTGTGTGCAAAGACAATGAGTAATAAAGCAAGTTTATACGCTAATTACCAAACGACTCATTTTTTAATGTTTCATTATAAAGATAATATTAATATTATACGCCATACGATTTAGCTTCTATTCTACTTACATTATTATTATTATTACTATTATTAGCACAACTTTTAATACCACTCACTTATCGCATAATTGCGTAACAGCTCAATTAAAATTTTTATACACAACAGCCCTAATGGTCTCTTAACACTTTTAGCGTTATTTCAATAAAAAATATTTTATACCATTGGTTCGTTAATTATTTATTATAATTTGCTTCATCGTATAAATTATTTTATAATAATCACGTTTACTTTTCGTTCATTTTCGTTCATTTATTTTAATTGCCGAGAAGAATAAGTCTCTCTCTCTCTCTCTCTCTCGGTGACTCTCTCGGTGACTCTAAAAATATACGTCAATTAATAAACAATAGCGTATATTTTATTTGTTAAAATATAAATGAACGAATACTTTTAAATGTATTTAAATGCTTTGGAATTTAAATAAATTTTTAGAGTAAGTATTTTGTGTGTAAAAAAAAAAAAAAGCTGTAACGAGATAATGGTTTTTGGGTTTTTTTTTTTTGTTTTTTTTTTTAAATTCACAAATGAAAAAGGCATTTTATTCTATCGGCATTTCTATATATTGTAAACTAATCAAGAATGGAATACCATTACTAACTCTCCCTACTTTACGAATACGTGTTCTTTTTATATTTTACTTTACGAATATTAATCGAGTCTGTGTGTGTTAAATACAAGCCAAACAAAAATTTAAATTGAAAGATAATATATTCGGAATTAATTCTGTTGTTTAACCCCGAATACGTAAAATAAGACAATAATTTTTTATGTTAGTTTTTTTTCTATATATATGAATATATATATATATATTCATACGATTTCCAAGATAGTAGACGTGTCAAGGTTATTTAAATTAATTCGAATATTGTTGAAAACAAGTGATTCTACGAAAGAAACTCTAAGCTCCTTTGTCCATAATTTCTTTGTTACCCCCACTTTCTCACAAAAAATCAACCCCAATATATATATATATTATATCTTTATCTTTATACAATGCAAAATGCGTGGATAAAACTTTTTGGATAAAGTGCATTTTTCAAATATATATACACACACATATATATATATATATGAACTCGACCCCCAAGCGAGCGACTGTAAAGTAGAATATGCGAAGCGAAGCTTTCACAAAACTTTCATAATTTTCTATATAAAATTAGTTTTGCGTAAAGAATATACGAAAATCTATTGCATTGTCATAACGAACTTTTAACCTTTTTTTTCCCCTCGTTTAATACTATTATTATCTACCGTACAGGATCTACAGTATAGTCGAACCTTCTACGTTAGCTACGGATTTCCATTGGGTATTTTTTAATTTAAAATATAGAATTAATTTAAATTTTTCTTTGAGTAAATAGACAATAATAATCCCGTTTATCTTTTAATGAATAATCTCTTTTGAGTGAAATATTGTATTGAGTGTAATATTGTGTCGGGGCGTCGGGAGAAAAACCTCCTCTTTTTAATATTAAATTAGCAATCGAGTGTTATTTACAAGACTTATAGCTGTAATATAAAATCCAACGACTTATCGTTTAAATTAAATTGACGGTCGAGAGTCATCGATGCATAACAAACCTCGCTTAATGACGAACGCCCGGCCCCCTATATTATACACGTACACCCATATACATATACATACATACGTGTACATCAATGTAGGAATCGTAGTATTGTTGTTGTTGTTGTTGTTATTACTATTATAATTATTATTAGGCCTTAAGTAACACGTTGGATTTTTATAGTTGGTTTAAAATAAAGGAGCGGGCAGGGTGGGGGGGGGTTGGGGTGGGTGGGGTGGAGGGTTTGAATGTAAAATGCATGCACGTTGAAGAATTGCCGTTCTTATTCTTTGTAAGAAGAACGTGAGGAAGCTTCAGGAAGAAAAGGTCAGCTAGTATAATAGGGGCGAACCCTGTGCTTAAAATTACCTCCCTTTGTTTTTAAGCACGTTTTATTTAGCTATTAATAGAAATTTGAGGGTTGATTATTTTCAGCTAATCTCGTATGAGCTTAGCGAAGAACGAATGGCGGCTTATCCTGCCTGCCTCTTCTCTATGGACTTTCGTAGTTTTTTTTTTTTTTTTTTTTTTTTATCATTTTAAATAGAAATAAATTTAAATTGAAATGAATTTCAATTGATTAATAAGGCATTTATCTCTTCGATCCCTACGATATCTAGACAGAGAGAGAGAGAGAGAGAGAGAGAGAGAGAGAGTTGAAAATGGATTTAGTAAATTTCAATAATCTAGACTTTGGCTTTCCAAACTTTATAACTGCGTCTCGACAAGTCGATGCTCGCAACGCTCTTTACTTTTATTAATTATATTATTTAATATATTATACTTTTGTTTGAGAGGAAGGGATGGATTCGCGTAGAGGTTCGAAGGTCTCAACGACTTGTTATATTATTCTATTCCGTCATTCCGTCGAAATGATCGTTCATAATCGGGGAAGAGATAAAACGCCGGGATGCCTCGAAGTAATCGAAGACGAAGGTAAGCTCGATCGGGAAGAATATTACTTTACGCCTCCATCACCTGGATATCCCGAATAGCCGTAATAGAAAAATCTATACAACGAGAGAATGGGAGAGAGAGAGAGAGAGAGAGAGAGATTGATGAGGAGAGTAGCCTGCGTTACTTGCAAGAGATTGTCTCGGTTGTCAAGGGAAGCCCCGTAATAGCTGCTCAGAACGTTATTAAGCTAAGCGTCGCACTATGACTCTATGGTCTCCCCCCCCCCAACCCCCAACCACCAACCCCCAGAATGACCAAGCATCGAGCCACAGCCAAGGGGAGCATCGAGTATCTGTCTTTCTCCTTTACTACGGCCATTCTAAAAGCAATAACAATTCGTCCTCCTCTTCGTCAAGGCAAACGAAAACTCTGGCATCCTTTTTTTTTTTTTTTTTTTTTTTTACTCGACTCGAAATTATTTCATAATCTAAACGAGCTCTAATTACTCTAATTATTCCAACGTTTACCACATTTTGTATCATTCGCTCTGGCCCCTAATTACCTACCCCGCCTACCCCGCCTACCTTATCTAACTCGTACTGTTTTGTAGGGCATTTTTCTTTTCTTTTCTTTTCTTTTCTTTGTCTCTTTTAATATTCCATTAAAAGTCTAAAGCCGATCGAGTTATTCGTAAAGATTCGTAGCTGTTCCGACCTGAGCAATAATCTGAGCGATACAATACTTTAATACAATACTATTATTCAATACGACGTAGCGCAATGTATGTTATAGCCTACGGACTCTGCACTACACTATACATCACATTATACATCACATTTTGAGCGAATTATCAATCGTTAGCGCGCTCATTGTAATTGTAATTCACGTAGCTGCGGTTAGTTACGCAGTCGAGTAATCGAGTTAGTAGTGGGGTGCAATAATAATGCAGGCGGCTGGATCGCCGTAATTATTGTCATAGGATCTTTGTAATTTATATTAGATAAAATCTTAGTGCCGAAGAGAAAATTCCCAATTATTCATACCGCATTTAATTGTATTTAATATAGAATAGAAGTAAGGATATTCTTCTGAAATCTCATTGCGATTAGATGATAAATTAGTTTGTCAACGATGAGCTATAAAAATTAGAAGGGATTTTTTTTTATCGGATTAACGGCTAACGCGAGCCAACGGAACATAGAGTTTTAACGAAGGGGGAATAAAAAGAAAGGACGTATTTACGTTGAATTAAATCGAGATTTAATCCTACCGAAGTGTAAAAAAATCATTGACGGGCGGAGGGGTCGGGAGGCGGAGAACTACGGACCAAGCGGAAATTCAGGAAGAGATGCCCCCTTTGTGGCGTCCTGGTAGAGTCTTGTCCACCTGCGCATAAAATTCGTAAAATTCGCGCATTTTCGACGGGCCGTTAAAGTTAGTTTCAAGTCCCCCCGCCCCTCCCCCCAATAACCTTCAATGATTTCAACCTCGTATTAACCTAATATTAAAAAAAAAAAAAAACAAAAAGCTCTTCGTTCTTCGTTATTATAACGTACGTATTAATTACGTGCTCTCTCTCTCTCTGTATATATATATATATACACGTATGTCATGTACGTACATCAATAGTACGCAATAATGAAAAAAAGATAAGTTGAACCGACGTGATGGCCCGATTGAATTCGATTGCATTAAATTGCAAATCAATTGCAAAGGAACGTTGATTCGTAACGTAAATTAAATTCCTGAATTTTTTTTATATCCGGTCGGATGTACCGAGGCTTGCTCAAGCTCGCGTAAGGGCACTCACAATACACTTGCCTTGCTACCTTGCTCACCTGGCTCTCGGTGAAATCGTGAAATTTCGTTTCACGATCATCTTGCATCAGTTTCGAGCAGCCTCGCGTAATTTACTCAAACTCTAACCTAACTCTAACGATATTCTTACATTTCCACGAGACATTGTCCACGTGGTAAGCTGTCCGGCTAATCTTGATCGAATGCAACGATTACACGGATACACCCGTTTTACATTAATTTACAATAAAATCCTCCGATAATGCAAACGCATACCACCTTACGTACCACCTTACACCCCCGCCATTTTACCAGCGTTTAGCCAGGTACATCGTACGATCGCAGCTTATCTATACATACCTAGGCACATATACGCGCGTGCGTGCATGCATACCTACATAATACATGTATTCGTGTATTATAAAGAACATTGGTCTATTAATAATGGGTTTCGGAATTTATATGATGTAATTTTTCGCTCGTGTTCGCTCCCCCTCGTTCCAATAAGCGATTGCGAAACGAAACGAAACTAAATTGAACAAAACTATTGTATAAAACATGAAATAATATAGATATAAATTTAAATTCGTACGAAGACTAAGACTTGTAAGAAAACGGAACGCTTCGTAAATACTTTACGTTTTAAGTTTATTTATTAACGTTGTAATTAATGATTCTCGAGTTCTCGGGGAGAGTGGACACTTTCAAATTTTGTACTTTCTTTAGGTCGAAAAGCCTCGTTTACAGTCGTTATACAATTATTATTTATAATACTTGCGCCCGTGGGTGTTACGTAGGCTCGTTTATTATTTTGCTTATTTACGGATTGTCCTGCAATCCATCCTTCATTAGCACATTACAAGAACGTACTTTTTAATTTTTTTTTTTTTTTTAAACAAAATGTGTATAAGAGAACTGGGAAGGGATAATAAACAAACTATTGTAGAATTCATTTGGTCGCGTCACTAATTATACGATCTTTTACGAGGATATTAAATATGCAAAATAATTATATTATTTTGCAAAGATGTCGTTGCATTTATTTATTTATAAAGAAAGTTCTTGTAATTGTAAGTAGGAAATGAGCGTAATATGACGGAGTCAAGGAACAGTCAGTTTCACGTCAGCATTCAATTCGTCGTCCGTAATACTTGTATAAAGCAATTAATTAATTATTTATTTGACCGATGATTTATTGCGATGACCGAGTCGACGAGTCGACAATTGATTCTTCTACGCCCGAGTAGGCAATGCCTACTGAAATTGACGATGAAAGATGTGATGAAATAAGGTGAATAAGGTCGGTGGATCTCTCGGTCACGGGCGACTAATGCTCGGCATCGACAATGACCGTGAGCGCGGATAAATTCCCACCCCCCCCCCCCGAGGAAGATTATTATAAGACTTGTGAAACGTTTGCCGATCGGTGATTAGATAGAGGGCAGCCGAAAATACAGCGTCGTTGGCACCTCGATCACGACCGATATCCGTCCGTCTTCTAGCGACAGTCTAAAATTAGCGTGGTCGCGCATCCCGCTAAACGATACCCCCCGCCGCGGCTAATTAAATGCGGATGTATAACGAGCCGGCTGTCCGCTATAACAGGGCCGTTCCGTTGTCTCATTACAATGAGACTGCTGGCCCGCACCGTCTTACAGCTTTTCCCCAAATACTAAATCATTCCTTGGTAGCAATGTATGGGGTTATTGGGGGGGGGTAAGCTCGCCTCTCTTTCCACCCAACCCCTCCAGCCACCTTGATCCGCCCCCCCGTTCAATCATCGTTTGTAATAATCTGCCAATTTAAATATGGTGGGGCGGGTGGTAGCGGACGGAGAGGAGAGGAGAGGAGAGGAGAGGAGAGGAGAGGAGAGAGGAGAGATCGGCTTATCTTTTTCGGAATCGTGAGCGTCGCCGGTGTTTTGTCTCGGGCTTGGCGCACGACTTCAGTGCGCACCGAACCGACAGAGTCACGCGCACTCGCGTGTGCGCATCCCAAGACTTTTTTACGTCTTTTTATTTATTTATTTATTTACCTATTTATTTACTTACTTTTTTTTTTTTTTTTTTTTTTTTTTTTTTTGTAACATTTTAGCAAGGCATATCCTGACTCCTCGCCCAGCCGACGGCAATAATAATAATAATAATAATAATGGAGAAGAAGGTACCGTCGTTCGGGGATCTTGGCAAAAAGGCGAGGGATTTATTGAGATCCGGCTACACGTTTAACCGGGCTAAGATCAAGCTCAGCAAGCCAATCGATAACATCGCCCTCGATTGCGACGGCACCCTTAACCTCAAGTCCTTCAAGGTACTGCCCCCCGTCCCCCCGTCCGTCCGTCCCTTCCCACCGGATGCCGTTTTAAGGCGCGCCTTACTTACGTGGGCCTCGCAGCCGCCCCGAACATAATATACGGCCCCCGCCCGATTAATCAGCCAATGAAGAAACCCAATAATAACGTCGGCACCGAAAACTGCGAGCAATAATTAATTAACCTTTGGCAATACGTTACAGAGATTCCGTTGAGCAGAAGTCAATTCGCGAAGACGAAACGAGACACTTTTATTCCCAACTCCGTCATTATTAATTATCCTCCTCGACTCCCGATGTCGAATAAATTTTTCAATAAATCCATGTCTATCCTTATTGTTATATATATATATATATATATAGATATCTTTATACCGAGCAACATTCTCTCTTACGTGAACTATGAATATATAAAAAAAAAGAAAAACATATCATTGCATAGATATTATTGTTGGAATTACTTTTTAATGCGAGAATTTCGAATTAAATTATTTGCCGGAAAAATGTTTTTTATGTAAACAAATACCAATTACACGCATATACTGATTTGGTATGATTGGGACAGCCGGGGATCAGCGGCATGGCAAGCACGATATTAGAAAAGTACGGCAAGTTCAGTACGAAGATCTCGAGCCCTGGATCACTGGTACTGGAGTACGATTGCAACGGGGTATGCCATGAAAATGTTAATATCATTGCTGGATGCTCGATAAACGTCGCGGATTCCTTCCAATCTTGCAAATTCGCATCGAAATTCGCCAATGACGTAGTAAACGCTGGCTTTTCCATAAGTGAGACATTCTTCTAAAATATACACGATCATTCAATCAAATAATAACCCCAATAACCTTTAAATTCTGTATCAATCATAAAAAAAAAAAAAAAAAAAATAAGACGCATTAAAGTACTTTTCCATTCTATTCATTCGTTATTAATATATATTATATACATATATATATATATGTATAATATAATCTAAAGGCATTGTCGTATAAAATTATTGCAGCCAAGGATTTCGATAGAAGCATGGACTTGTTGGGCTCAGTGGTTTTGAAGTCGAATAACTTTATGGTCGGATACCAGAGCGGTTACGATACCAATACATCCAATATAACTAAGAACAATCTGGCTTTCATCGTAGACCAAGCCAGTACATCCTTACACTTCCGATGCATACAAATCCCGAGAGAGTACGGCTTCTCTGCCTTCTACGCAGGTTCGCTTCTTCTATCTATCTATCTATCTATCTATCTCATTCTATCCATTTAATTCACGATTATTTAATGCAATACTATTCTTGGCTGCTCGTCGGTATTTCAATATTTTCTCAATCTACTTTGTTTAATTACTCCAACACTTGTGCATCCGATGAAATTACAATCGCGATATAATCTTTGCCAAGAGCAATATCGAGCAATATCGTGCACGTTTCTAATGACAATGACAAAAAGAGTCTGTCCAATACGGACGTATTGTAATACGGGATTGTCGGCCCATTGTAGCAATAACGTGTCCCATAGGCATTGTTTTGAAATACGTCTTGGTACCGGCCGCTTCAAGAACCAACGAAATCACCAAGTCATTCTCACGATATGGCGTTACGCGCGCGTACAATCACGCGTATAATAAATAAATGCTTTCGAATTAAAAGAAGAGGGGAGGGGGGAGAAAAAAGAAAGAAAAAAAGAAAAAAGAAAGCAAAAAATAGCCTTTGATTATTAATGATTTATAATGTAATTGATTTAATGTATATGATTGATCTAATTGATATTATACGTTTTTTAATGGCAGTGAACGATCAGCTGAGTCTCGCAATAGATTCGAAAACGGCGTCTAGTGACGAGTCGAGCTTGTGGTACCTCGCGGCCGGCTTCTCCTACAAGCTCGCCGACGACTGTAAGCTAAGAATGAAGTTCGACAAAAATCTACAGCTCGGCTCCAACATGCTATTCCAGATAAAGGAAAAATTACTGTTGACCGTCGGATGTAATATTGACCTGAACAATATATCATCGGGCCAACATAGCATCGGCCTTAGTCTCGAGATCGGCCTTTAAATCCACAATTACATATTCTTTTTTATTTCTTTATCTTTTCTCTCTCTCTCTCTCTCTCTCTTTCTTTTTCTTTTTTTCTTTTTTTTTTTATTCATTATTATTACTACTACTACTGCTACTACTGCTACTACTACTACTACTACTACTACTACTACTACTGTCGTTGTTGTTGTTGTTGTTGTTGATGATGATGTTGATGTTGATGTTGATGTTGATGTTGATGTTGATGTTGATGTTGTTGCCGCCGCCGCCGCCGCCGCGCTCCCAAGAGATACTTTCGCCTAACGTAAGAGATCCGCCTGCGGATGAGCTTTCGTTGGGCGAGAGGGATGGGATGGGAGGGAGCGGGAGGGGGAAGCGGGGGAAAACAATAGTCATAACATTCGTTTTCCATGCGTCTTGATGTGTGTAAACGGTGGACGTGAAATACCAAGTGAACGCGAGGGGCATCCTGATTTTCTATAGTTCCCGCGCACAAAAAACGCGCCCGGCTGACTTATGATTGGTGGATACTACTGGGATGGTATATACAACGGTATACGAGGCAGAGCAACGCTCTCACCTCGACGCATAACTCTGCGTCTTATTTATTATAGGCTTAATTTTATTATCATTTATACGAACTTTTTTTAGCCTTTATAATTTATATAAAAATTTCTGTTAAATTGTGAATTGTAATAATTGAAATAAGAGTATTTTGTACGAAAATACAAATTGTTTATTAATAACTCCAATAACCCTCGTCCCCCCCCCCCCCCCAATAACCCTTTGTCGCTCTCGATTAGTTTTTACCGTTTTTTTTTACTGTCGAGAGTGTTTCATTCGTTTCACCGTTTCATTAAAAAATGGGAAGAACGAAAGGACATTGTTAAAAAATATTAATTTTAAAGGATTAAGGATACAAGCGTAACAAAATAATTACCTAAATAATTGAACCGTGAGTTTTTTTTTCTCCATTTCCAACATCAGTATTGGGAAATTAAACTAAAAAGATATTTACTTAACCGGCATTACCAAGTAGGACAGGAGGACACTCTTTTATACTTTTTACTCATTACCGAGATAATAAGAAGGAAAACAAAAAAAAAAATAAATAAATAAATACAGCTGGATCCGCACAATTTAATTATAATTACTTCGTAATTAAATTTCGCCTGTTAATAATACGCGGCTAATGTAAAAGTATAATTTAAAATTTTAAAATTTTACTCTTGTTATAAAAATTACGTATGGCTACATAAAAAAAAAAAAAGAACTACATAAAAAGAAAATAAATAAATAAATAAATAAATAAATGAAAAAAAAGGGGGCTTTTTCTAAAAGGTTTTAAAAAATTATGGATTAAAATTTCACTTGATATAAAAGATCATTTGATTGTTTTTTGACTTAATACACTTGATACACTTCGGTAGATGAATATAAAAATGGAAAAAATTACGTAATAATATCTTAACGTACAGTAACAATTCGCTTGGCCTCGCTTGGATCTTATGGGGCCTACTACAGCTACGGGGACCGACTACGTGTTCGGAGCAGCGCGATTTAATTGAAAATCTCTGGATGCGCATATGTTTTTATGGTCGTCGATAACTCTTGGCAACGAGGCAATAAATAAGAGAGATTTTTTTTTTTTTTTGTAAGGCATAGAAACAGAGGAACATTGGGAAAGAGGCTGTAAGGATATGTTCCTTACAAAGGAATTATGCGACGAGCATTATAATACGATATCGCGATTGATGATCGACAAAGTGGAATAAACAAAAAGAATAAAAAAAGGGGCGGGGTGGGGGGCTTACCTTGTGTCTGGGTACCGCGGGCATGCTGCTCGTCCTGCCGCGGTGCCTCGGCTGCATAGGGAGTCTTGAGCTGGAGGTGCCGGCTGTACCGGGTGCAGCGGGACTGGTCGGGCTCGGGCCCCCGGAGCTCGTACCCGGACTCAGATGCTGGGACGTCGTAGATCCGGCACTCGGACTAAAAGCCGGAGTGCGCGTCGGGCTACGGGGGGACGGTGACAAGTGGCCCCAGGGTCCAGCCTCGGCTTGCAAAAATCTGCTCCCGTTAGAAAATTATTGTGGAGTTTTCGTGGGTTGTGGCTGTGGTCGACGGACGAGTCGGAGCAGGAGTTGGGGTTTGAGGAGCTTGCCCTTAGTTTTATTTTATTTTATTTTATTTCTTTTTCTTTGTTTTGTTTTTTGTTTCGTTTTCCGAGCTCTTTGAGGAACGAGTGACGAGGCCATCAGTCCTTAACGCCTACTTTACACTCTTTAATTACTTAGGCTGAGAATTATTTTTTTAAAAAAAAAAAAAAGCAAAGAAAAGCAAAGAAAAGAAAAGAAAAAGAAAAAGAAAAAGAAAAAAGATATTCTATTACGAATAAACCTATTGAAATTTCATATTCTCTGAGGCGCACGTCGAATTTTATTATCAATAATAAACAAGTAGACGGTCTTAGTTAATAATAGCGCTGTTGTGCTGCCGAGCGATTAATAATCTATAGTTGTAATTAAATTCTGTCAATTGAATGCCCAATGGATTTAGTAGCCCACCAAATCCGAATGAATAATTCAGTCGATCCATTATTCAAGTAACTTCGTTACATTGGCAATATTCTCATTTGTCATTGTTAATAAATAAACGGCAGCTTAGAGTCGCGCTTCATTCGAATTAGTAAATTCACAAAAAAAAAAAAAAAAAAAAAAGAAAGAAAGTTACAGCCTACGGTCTCAATTCCACAAGACGCTTAGAAATAAATGTATCAGCAGCTGGCTTCGATGAATGCTTTGAATTTAAAGAAAAAAAAAAGAATTTTGTTCAACCTTCTTCTCTTTTTTTCATTCGAGTTGTGAAAATAAATTACGAACGTTACGTTCCCGATTTGTCGATATGCGACTCGGCAGACGGCGCCGTTATTCGAGGGGGGGGGGAGGATTTTACGTTCTCAGCTCATAACTTTGTAGGTCAAAGCGTCTACATCATTGGCTTCCTTTCTCAATAACTCCGAAATCGTTATTGTATTGTGGCCGACAATGGGAAAAGCTTCCCCCCCCCCCCCCACCCCGGACATCTGACCACCGCCTAAATAGCCGCGTCGCTTTAATTTCCAACTGCAATCGCATCGGATCGTCAATTAATTTTACTCCTCGACAAGCATCGTCATTGCTTCGTCGTAAAAATATTTTGAAAAATATCAACTCGGAGGGAAATTTTCAAGGGATTCGCAGCTACGAAGAAAGCACATAGTCTTTAAGAGTACAGATAGTTCCGCATACGATAATATCGATATTAAGCATTTTTTTTTAAGAATAACGGGCTCACGTGTATCCAATCTCTGCTCTCGCATTCCTTTCCTTTCTACGTTCCTATGCGTTGCCAACAATAACTAACGACTGACGATTACGGCCCCCGAGCACTTTCGTCTTATTACAAAAGATTCGACATTAAAACGCTCGTACTAGTAGTAGTAGTGGTGGTAGCAGTAGTGGTGGTTACGTAAGAGCTACTAATCCTTTCTCGACGGCGGCGCATTCAAAACGTAAACGATAATGCTTGAGCCTTTGCTAGGACTTGGATTGAGATTGCACGTAGGAGGCGAGCTGTCGAAGCGACGGTCATTAGCTAACCGGGCCGACGGGCTAAAAGGGGGTCGCGGGCTGGGTGGCAGGTAGGGAGTGGGAGTGGGAGTGGGAAGTGGGAGATAGGGAGGTAGGCGAAATCTCGAACGAGGGATGATGATAATAATAGTAATAGTAATAGTAACCTGTGAAGGTCGGGGGTCGGCCGAGCGACGGCGATGCTGGAACTTCGTCTCCTCGAGGGGGCGGGTGACTTTGGCCCCTCGAGTCCTAGTGCGCCACTGGCACCCGGATTCTCCGAATAAAACCTGCCGTGCGGTCGGACCTCGACTTCGCTACTCCGGCGCTGGAACGCTCGCTTCGACCAACGCTGCTTCGCGCTACTGGCATTGTTGTTGTTGTTGTTGTTATTCGGGTTATTGGGGTCGTTGTTGTTGTTGTTGTTGCTGTTGCTGTTGGTGGTGGTGGTGGTGGTGGTGGTGGTGGCCATTGATATTGTTGCCGGTGAGGATGTTGTCGGATTCGGAGTCGCCGCCCTTCCTGAAATTCACAAACCGCAGGAGATTCAGTACTCGAAAGCAAGAAAAGACCTGACCTAATTAATATTTATATCCCTTTCCTTTACTTATTATTACTTTCTGTACAATATAAGTCCATGAGAAACCGTACAATTTCAATAGTTCCAACCGCCTCCCTTCTCTCTCTCTCTCTTCTACTTTTGTACCTTTTACCCTCGCCCCTCGTCTTTATTAAATAAATATTACGGATAAATATTACTGGAGTTTGTATAAATTAATACGAAATAAATAAGTCGTAGTTAACTGGCTTGGGAATTACAAAATTACAAATAATTTAACAAGGAACATTATTATAAGGGGGAATTCAATTTAACTGATTCGACAATTTTATGCATGAAATTTATAGTTTAATTATACGTTATAGACTCGACAGCTAATAATAAACTGTTGTAATAAACCGTTTTCTCCCCCCCCCCGCCCCCGCCCCCCATGACAAATGATGCAATGCATTCAATATATAAAAGAGTATTATGAAAATTATGAATCGTAATACGTAAAGGCGAACAACTTTGTACGTTTCAATGACATTTTCAATTAAAACTTTTTAATTCCTTCACAATATCCTGCATAACTCAGCCACCGAGGATTTTAAGCTCTGTACAATTCTGCGCAAGTAATACGTACGTGCAATATTAACCTTATTGTGTTAACTTTACGTTTACGTATTGTACGATTGGACGAATGTCGAAGGGCACGTTTACGCTCTCATATGAGATCCGACGCAACGAATGATTTAATGCTTACATATGACGACCAACCCCAATAACCGTTTGTGCCGTTTGTGAGCGCCGCATAAAACGAACATATACTATACGAATATATATGCTATACGAATCACTACACTTACAAGCTACGTTGTTAAATACAAGCAACTGTAATATGCTAATGAAAGAGGAATTCTATGGATCTATTAGTGGATCGGTTAGACATGAAGTATATAATAACGTGAGTATGGATGATTAATTAAAATAACCCCAATAACCCCTCGATACTTGACTTATAAATGGTAAGTATTAATTAAACGCAGAGACTTGGTCACTCTTACACATGGATCCGTTGAGCTTTGTATAACAATAAGACGATTACGAGGAGGTATCGAAGATCGCAGGCAAACAAGAAGAGCCTGTCCAGCAATTCGACGCATGCCGTTATGCCTAAGAGAATACACATACATATACACTCGATCGTTCGTTCGGACGTGCTCGCCTCGAGCACGAGATCACACGAGATCACACGAGGTCAACAAACGGTCTTACGGACCCCGATAACCCACGCATCTCCAATATATCGGCGTCATTTTTCATCTCCATTGATTAATGGCCTGCTCTGAGCTTAAAAAGCCTCAAGTTTCCACCGGCCTCTTATTCTCCATGACAATTGAGCCACGTAATTGACACGATTATTTATTAGCCTTTGCCTTGGAATTGATCTCGGACATGGAATACGACGGAGATTACGGTTACAGTATCGCAGCTCTCTTGCCGACTCGCCGCCGTTCTTATATTTTATTAAGAGAATTAATTGGAGATTCGATTAAAACAAACAAACAAAAAGAAGAAGAAGAAGAAATAAATCTACTTACTTACGTAATTTATTTATTAATTTATTAATTTATCTATTTATTGTTCTAGGGTGTAGTCGTAAGAGATTATAATTACCAGTAATTGTAAAAGTATTTAAGAAGCGATTCCATGGCATCGGGGTTGCGGAGTTACGTGGTAATTGAGTCCGCGCTTCGACAGGGGCACACGCTCGTATCACCAGGAGAACGCGCATCCTCCTCTTTAGCTCGGCAATCGGAAAAAGAGCAGCGGGCAAGGTGAATATTTTTAAAACTTTTTAAAATGCCGTCGTCGGTGTAGGGGCACTCGGCGGCGACTCTGTCCTCGCGCTGACATTACGCGTCGAGCGACTGAAGCCTCTCGTTGGGTCTTTGCCACCCGGTGACGCGCCCTACGCTACATGCTCGACCGAGGCGGAAAGCTCCGAGGGGAGTCTCGCTGCTCGCGGATTATATTTTGGCGAGCGCGTGCTTGCGTGCGCGCGCACGCAATCTAACGCGTAGATGCCGCGCGCGCGGCTACTCGTTCGTCCTTTTTTTTTGGCGCGAGCCGACCACGGCGCCCCGCTACCATACCAAACAGGAGGGTCTGAGTGTCTGAGGGTCTGAGGGTCTGAGGGTCTGAGGGTCTGAGGGTGGAGGGGTTGAGGGGTGGAGGGTCTGCTGGACGGGCCGAGCATTCCGTCGGCTCGGATTAGAAAGGCCACATCGGTGTGGTGATGGTGGTGGTAGGCGACAAGACCACAAGGCCACAAGGCCACAAGGCGGTATTAGACATAAATCATCAATCATCAGTTTGGCGCGTAGGAACGGCTTCCGATTAACGAGGAATCCTAACGTACGTCCAACGTCGTCTCGATCTCGTTGTTCCGAGTACGTTTTACGTTGGCAATCGCGATGGAAAAGCCAACGTATCAGCCACCAGCGTAGAACGAACCATCGTTACTCGCTTCCGTTGCTCGATCCCACGATCCCACGATCCCACACAACATTTATTTGTCCAGCTTACGAATAACTCTCCAAGCCTGTATCGTATCGTATCGTATCGTATCGTTGTCATTTCTCAAACTTTTCCATATAATAATAAGAAAATTAAATGAAATCTTGTATATTTTAATTGTATCTCATAACGTAAACGTAAATATTTACGATTTATTTACCCTCGTATCAAATTAACGCAAATTTACATTGTTAATTAATTAATTCCGTACGTTATCTCAAGTCAGTGTTTTACGAATCCCAGGTCTTTAAATAAAAACGGAGTGAAATGACGAGATTGATCGGGACTTTATGAATAACGTGAAGAAGGGTGAAGAAGGGGGAAAGGAAAATGTGAGCGAAGAGTGAGTGGCATTTGTCGCGCTTCAGGTCGATACATTATTTACGCGCGAGTTGTTGTTCTTAGCCTGTTTTACTCACTTCTTAAGCAGCGACGCTTCCTCTGCGATCTACAACGGACCTTCGTAAACAAATGAAGCTTCCACTCTCCTTGTAAGATTTATCCTCAAACAATTTCACATTTGGGCTTGACCGGTTTAAAAAAAAAAAAAAATTCTAATTTTACAAATCGATTCAGCCGTCCAATTTATCCAATAACCCCAATAATAATAATAATTGATGGCTATTGGGGTTATTGATCGACAATCGAGTACAAGTACCGTGAGAAAATACTAATTTAACAGAAGACCCGTAAAAAGTAATTGTTAAGCTTTTCATTGATCGTAATGCCGGATCCAAAGACAATTTTACGTATCAAGACATGCTATAATATGTTTGGGGAGGAAACTTTTTTAACTTGCCTACAATAAGCTCGAAATCTAACGAAATTTACAACGAACGTCGGCCAACGAGAATCCCTCGGCTGTCGGTCGTACAGGTGGTGGTGGTGGTGGTGGTGGTGGTGGTGGTGTTAGGGGGGGGAGTTAGCCAGCGACACGTTTCGTGGGAGAGCGAAGGAAGGAGGGAATTGTATAGGGAGAGCCTGAGGAGGCCTAAGTCGCGTCGTACACGCGCGCGCACACGCACACACGGGTCAGAGAGATGAGATACGGGGCAGCGAACGAGTAGGAGAGAGGGGGTGGGGAGAGAGAAATGGTCCGTTGCCGAGCATCCGAATAACAAGTATTTCACTCTGGATTCGGCAATTCGTTTTATTCCCCCCACTCACACACACACACACACACACACACAAGACGCTAATCGTTGCCTGTATTAGTTCGTTCGACCACGATTATTACCAAGATTTTATACAAAAACCACTTGCTACATCCTCCAGCAATAACGCCTCCCCTTAGCTAATACTCCCAATACCATAAAGATCATTTCCCTCGTTTTCTTATCAATACGCCCCATCGTCTTTGCCATTACTATTTATTACCGTAGCTGCTGCTGCTGCTGCTGCTGGTGCTTTTGGATATTCAAACTCGATTTATCGTTTACAGATAGAATAATAAAAATACCGTTTGGTTTTCGGCAGACATATTATAAAATACAATAAAACTTTACGTCAAGGCTCATCATTACTCGTGTACGATTTATTCAATTATTATCCAAAGCAATGAGGTCGTGACGCGAGGCTGTCACGAACCCCGTCTCGACTTCATTTTTACTTAACGCACACTACTTGGCCGTGTAAATGTTCGTATCCTCGGCGAGAATCTTAAAAATTGCTCGCCATTGAGAATCACAATTAAACGCCACTTGGCTTTTCAAACAAACCCAATTCGTAAACTCCACTTGTACAAAATTTATTACGTAGACGAGGAACGTGCACCGACGACTACACTCTGATGAATTCCTTAAGAGTCCTAATTAAAAAATCTTCTAAGGCCTATATAAGGATGTCTAAGCCTTTATGCAGGTATTCTTAATATGTCGTAATATGGGCTTTCGGGCTTTGTGCACTATTAAGGGCTTGAGGATGATCGATAGCGAGCATGGATCGTTACATGAATGATTGCAATATAAATCCGTGATCGAGCGCGACGAGGGGGAGGAGGGGGGCGTGCGCTTGATAAACGATAAGGGATCATCGACGATGTCTCACCTGGGTATTAGCTTGTCCTCGAGCATGCTCGGCAGATCGTCAATGTCCTCGTTCTGCACGGCGAAAAAGTCCTGAAACTTGTCGGGAAAATTG
Source organism: Ceratosolen fusciceps (assembly GCA_018883505.1). NCBI lineage: Eukaryota > Metazoa > Arthropoda > Insecta > Hymenoptera > Agaonidae > Ceratosolen > Ceratosolen fusciceps. The sequence goes on from RCIC01000040.1 coordinate 866,126, forward strand.
GTCGGCGGGCAGGTTGATCCGCCGCTCAGAGCCATGATCAACGATGACTTGTCAGATTGCTGATTATCGGCAACGGGTCCAACGAGGGATTTAACGGACGCGACTCTGACTACTGGCGCCGCAGCTCCCCCAGCTGGATCATTGTACTCGTGACCATTGCGCCAGGGTGCCGTCGACGTCGTCGCCATAACCGTCGTGGCCCAGCTCTAATTACGACCCCGTCTTAATCATTTCATCATTCATTCGGCCTTTCCTACGTCCTTCTGATCCACCGATCCCGATCTCGTTATTAAGATCCGCCCGGTCCGCGTTATCACTGCCGCGTTTCTCACTCCTGGCCGAGCCTGCAACATAGACAACGGCAACCCTAGTATAACCCTTTCTCCTTTAGAATCGGCCTTTGGCTCCCTCTCTCTCTCTCTCTCTCTCTCTCTCGCCCTGACCAAGACTCGCGGATAATACAATAATAATTCTTTACGCTTCTTACTCTCCGAGCTCTTCCAAAGTCCAAAAAGTCCATTCTAATTAAACTCGACTTGACTCCCAATTACGTATTATAATAATAACAACAATAATAATAATAATCGCTATCTCTATTTATTTGTTTGTTTGTTTGTTTGTTTGTTTGTTTAGTTATTTATTTGTTTAGTTATGGGACTCTATGAGGTTCGAGCGAGTCGGTAAGTTAAAGTGTTCCATGTAATTCGCCAAACAGTCTAATGACAGACGTGAAAATTCCAGAAAAATTTCTAGTCGTCGTAAAAAGAATAATAATTACCCCTGGTTTTCCATAGGAGAAAATCGTAAACTATTCATCCATCGCCTGCGCTATTCAAGTAATACGTAATTCAGAAAATCAGACGAATAATTACGCTTTGCATGAATAATAATAACAACAACAACAGCACAACAACAACAACAACAACAACAATTATAATAATAATAATCCTATTACTTTTATCTCAAAACTAAGATTGTTTAACTGATTGGCTATATGTATATGTATATACATATATCCGCTTGTAAATGCTATAATAACGTTATCGGTGCTATAATAATGTGTAAAAAATTAATAAAAAAATTATATATATAAACATTGATTAAGTAATAAATTTGAATTAATAGATTCGGTTTGCAGGATTCAAATAACCGAAATGTCAGATTGTGCATTAACAATGTACCTGTAATACAAACAGAATACATATATCGTCGATTCATTAGAATGAGCTAAACACTAATACAAATACACACACGCACACACACGCACCCTCAGGCATATTTATAATAAAATTGAAGATATAATAAAATTTCTTGAAAAACTGTATTTCAGAGTAATACCTGATCATCAAGATTAAATAGTTATTATTAAATATTATTAAATAGTTGTTGTTGTTGTTGTTGTTGTTGTTGCTGTTGCTGCTGCTGTTATTAGTTATCATTATAAGTTATCATTATAAGTTATCATTATTAGTTGTTATTATAAGTCATTATTATTATTAGTTATTATTATTGTTGTTGTTGATAACATAGGAGACGGGGGAGGTGGAGGGCATTTCCGTTTCAATAACACGCTTTGTTTGCTCAATAAAAGACACGAGCTTTATATATTGTCCCAGGGAGACCGGGAGTTTCCCGAGCGGGAGTTTTCCAGAGCCGAGAGAAAGTTGCCGCGTATATTATTATCTCGTGAAAATAAATACGAGCGACAAACGAGCGGCATCGCCGTTGTCACTCTGCTTCTTGTACGAGGAGGAGGCGCGGATTGATGGATGGATGGATGGATGGATGGATGGATGGATGGATGGATGGATGGATGGATGGTTGGCAAAAAAAAAAAAAAAAAAAGGACGGTAGGCTCCTCTCCTGGTACTGGAAGCCGAGGTTCCCTTCGTAATCGCTCGGCACCAGCAATGGCTGTCAGCGCCACCGTACGCACCCGCGCACCCGCGCACCCGCCCACGCACGCGATCGGCGAGGTCGACGGCGGGGGTCCTCGGCTATTTACCAGACACGCATTGCCGTCAATATCCCCTCGAGTGGATCCTCCTTGGACGCCTCGAAAAACACACACCGAGTCGGCCGAGGCTGAATGAGCGGTAATACCCGGACGGTATTACCCGCGAGTAACCGCGAGTATCCGCTTATTATCCCGCGGATACGTTATGGACGTGGAGGAGGAGGAGGACGTCGAGGGCGCGAGCCCAGCCCGTGCTCATCCAGCCGTTGCCGAGTAGTACCAGACGGAAACTGTTCGCACCGCGCTCTTCGCCAGGCAAACGTTCACGAGCGTCGGTCCCCTATCTCCGTCTCTACCCTCGACTTCTCCCTCCCCCTCCCGAAGCCGCCTCCATCGCCAGCGCGGCTACGAGTACGCGGCGCGCGCAATCCCTCCGCCGCCCACCACCGCCACCGTCGCCAGCGAGAACAATTGCCGCCGGACTCGTCGTAATAGACACGCGGCAATCCGGAAATCCAGGACCGCTTCTTCTTTCCACCCCCCTCCACGCCCCTCCGTCTTTCCCATTGCATCCTTAGCCCGATTAATAACCCCGTCGTCGCGAGGATACTGTGCGTCTTCGATCATCGGGGACTTGGCCGGTCTATCGATCAATTCTAGGCTTACCCTCTCCCGCCCCCTCCCCGTCCCTATTCTCGAGTCCCTAAACCTATGATATTCTTAAAAGTACAGGGGGGAGTCATAAGCGCAGGAGGGGAGGAGAGCTTAACTTAAGAAAGACGAGCGAGTCAAGCACGCGATCGGCTGGCAATTTTATTTATTGTTTTTATTGTTTTTCGTTGAATTCGATTCAATGAGACGGTGGATTAAGGTGAAAGTAATCGTTTGCTCGGCTGTATACGTGAGCCGAGGGTACGGGAACCGGGAGCATGTTGACCTGGCCATATTGACATACGCTGCGCGTTCCGTGTAATCAATTCCATCAATTTCGACGACGAGGCTCCTCCTCGGCTAATTAATACTGCTCATGCGCGATAGAACGATATACGTACCGAGGGTTATTGGGGCAGCGTCGGACCGCGGGAGCCGGCACAATTGAAATTATCCTCGATTTTCCAAAATAAATTAATTCACGGACATCGAGCGTCAATATAATTATCAACATAATTGTCTCCGTTATTTCAAATTAATTAAAGTCCTAATCCTTCTAATGCCCTACAAAGCTTTTTTTCATCGTCTCTATCACAAGAGATCTTCTCTGTAATACCGAGTGCAAACCTCCTCTGAACTTGCGCGCGTCTGGTAAATCAGGATTTATTTACATTGTTACCATACTCAAATAGTTCTAATTAACTAATATTCTCGACATTACGATCTTTGCGTTTCTTACAATAAAGTCGTTTATCGAAATACAATAAGAATTTAATAGAAGTCGATTAGAGTACTTTTATTGCAAATACTGCCAATTAATACAATAATTTTAACACGTTTCAATGATATTATTACAATAATAATAATAGTAATAATAGATACCTTAAGAAGTTACGTGTTAAAATTATCGAGCGCATAAGGAAAGTATTTATTTTGATAAGTTAAATTGACCGCCGTAATTATATTAGGCATGGATAAAGCATATTTTAAATTGATAAATTATATATATCTTTGAAATTAATTATAATAATTTGCACGAATCGTTATAAGATATATCAAACAAATGCTAATTGAAGCTCGCAATAGTTTTAATATATATATATATATATATATATAAGCCTTTTAAAATGTTATTCTATTTGAAACTAAAATTAAATGGTTTTCTACTCGTAAAAGAAATGGAATAAAATAAAATGAGATTTATGTTTATATTTGTGTATTATAAATATTATAATAAAAGGCGACTTTTAACGTGATTTCCTTAGCAGTTCTGAATTTTCGACGAATTCTTTACATAAATTCGAGCTCTTCCGCGTCTCTCAAGTCTTTATAACTTCTTATTTATATACATATATATATATATGTATATAATTAACTATATAATCCGATTGCGATGCATCGTGCTGAACGGGGGTAAGAGAAAATAAATTCCTTTCTCAAATGAACTCTTTGAACTCTTGTAAATATATATATATATATATATATATAACACGAACGGTATAACGTGACGACGAATCATCCATCGCTCTCTTCTATTTTAAAAATAAATACGTGCGTTAGCTCATAGCGAGCGTTTGTATTTTAATTGCATTTTAATAACCGAGTAGAATGTCATTGGCGAAATGTGCTCCTTCTCCCCTCTGGAAAATGCCACCATTTTCCAATAATTCATAATAAATTGCAAGTTGATTGCCGGTATCCGGGGACGGCGAATCGCCCTACTTCGTTACATGGATTGGCGAGCAACAAAAAAAAAAAAAAAAAAATACAAGCACCGTGAATCCTAGATTATACGTATTCTTAAGGGTAGATAGATGACGAATCGGTTTTCGGCTCGGGAAATTTTTACGTTCTCGTCGTCGAGTCCGGTACTTGATGTAAGCCTCACCGGCGACAAAGGAGAGAAAAACGTCCAGTTTCTCCAAAAAATGTCCTGTAATTGAGATATTTATGTTGACACCGACTCCCGGGAGAAATGTGTGCGCGATACAATGGATACACCGCGTCGATACATCGATCTCCTCCCGCTGATCTTTCAAACATATATGTGCAAATAAATGCACGTGCATGCGCGTGTATCAGTAAGATTGACATATTTATATTTCATTGGAACGTAAGCACGTGGCTTTGTAAGGTAACTGTGTCAGGTTATTATTGGGCGGACAATACCAATTCAATTTTATCTCGCGGGCCCTTTCCTTTGTTTTTTTTTAAGTGGTAACTGTTTTTTTAGCTGAAGTTCAATTAGCTGTAGGGGTAGTGAAATTTATCATTTATCATTGCCGTAATCAAATGCAATCGAGTTACAACGTGTCTATTTTTCTAGTCACCAATGAACATGAATTTCCTTAATCCGTCGACGGAGCTCGACGTGGCGAATATATACACGTATACATATATACAATAAATCATTACATCATTGACTATGGTGCAGGACTATGGCGAGCGTGTGGGTAAAGCAGTTATTATGAATGAATGTAAAGGCGATCGATGTAAATGCTCCCGAGTCTATTTGAGCAAGTAATAATGCAATTAGTTAGAAAAATGCGAGTGGTCGTGTGTTGGATTATTGTCCTAAAACAGCATTGGCAGTGGAATAAGAGTTCGATGGGCGGTTCAATGGACGATAAGTGGTCGGGAAGCGCAAGATGATCGAATACAGACAGGAGCCTCGGGCCTCGGGGAACTTTTAATTTTAATTGGCCGCTGCTCTTCTAACCCTCGCGCTAAATAAAGCGTCAAGTGTATGTCTTACGATAATTAATTGGGAGGCTTTCGGTGGCTCCCTCTCACTCGATACTCCCGTCCTACGTTCCCTCCAAACCTATAGATCATTCTTCGGCAACAGCCACGCCAAAGTTCGATCGTAGATCGTACAATCGACTGCTTTATTCACATTACCTACGAATCTTTTCTTCTACGTAGGAATATTACCCACGTATTCCCACGTATTCCCACGTATTCCCACGTATTCCCACGTATTCCCACGTACCGTATTAAACGAAGAAATGACAAGAAAAGACAAGAATAAAGGTTTGCTCCACAACGCCAATACAATGTAATACCTGTACATTTTATAAATATCGTTGGAAGATGGATTATTGCCACTCGAATGATGATCCCCGACCGCTAACCCCTAAAAGCTCTTATTGATAGTCCAAATCGTTGGATCGTAACGGGATCTTACGATTACGAATATTATAATTACAGCTAATTCACGATACGTTCTCCTAATTCCAATGGAATAATTAACTATTACAACAAATCACGCTATTCGATTCATATGAATTCCTCAAACGATAATTATTGTTATATTATAAATATTCAATATATTTTTATTCAATAGCGCTCTCCTTGTCAATCAATTTTTATTAAATTGTATTATCCCCGATTCGTCTCGATAAGCTCACGGATACTAGAACATTATAGATTACATATTCTAGATTATAGATTATAGATAGAATTTATTGGTATTCTCGTGAGACGTTAATGATCTGCACGAGATGAAGGAAGATGAGCTTTATTATATACCAATGTAGTTTTATAATCTCCCACCGCTCCCTCCCTTCCAACCCAGAAAAATCCCTGATCTATGCGCCCGTGTTAGTATTATTTCTTTGGTTTTGTTTTTTTTGTATCTTTGGCTGATTCCGTAACCGCGCGCGGCGCGTCAAACGGCAAGAAAAGAGCGATGCCCTCCTAGTGTCTTGGGGGGGGGGGCAGTCCGCAGTTCGATTACCGTCCCCAGTGCGGCTCATTTCCAGCTGAGCGCTCGAGCGCGCGCGCACGCCGCCCCGGGGCTGCACATGCACGCACAGAGCCTAGAGCCTCAAGTGAAGCTCCCTTTACTACGCGAACCCGTGTGTCTCCAACTAGTGGTTAAAAATAGGGGGGAAAATGGCGAGTGGGCGGGTGTGTGGGTGTGTGAGGGGGGGACGGAGGAGGAGGTATCGTCGCCGGGGTGGTCTGAAGTTTACCGAGCTCGGGTTTACCGAGTGAGAATGGCCGTCGAGAGGACGTTCATCCCGATGAGCGGTGTAGGCGCGGGGGGCTCTGCGTCCCGACGACTAGGGGGGGGGGGCAACTAAATTATAGTTCCGCGACTACGTACGTGTGCCAGCGTTTGCCCGAGAGCCGGGAAATCGATCGTTCTCCGGCCGTCATACCCATCCCCCCTCCCACGGACTCCCAACCGCCGTCCTCCCCGTCCTGCACCACCTCACTGCTTCTTCGACAGCCCCTCCCCCTCCCCCACCACCCCTCACCCACACCCACACGAGTCAAGAGCCCACTAGACGTCACAACCCTCCCTCCCCCCACCACACCCCCTACCCGCGACTCTTCCTCGTCTTAGCGAAAGTACATGGTAGGTGTAGGCGCTAGGGCCGATGGCCCTTCGGCTTTCCTTTGACGCTTCCGTGCACGCTTTCCAGGAGCTTTCAATTTTCCCTTTTCCGTTGGCCGCACTTATCCGGCCGGCCTTCGATAATCGATAAACTGCAACCGACTTGTCCGTCATTCCTTTTCCAACATTTTCACACCGACAACTATCCCATTTTATAGTCCAATCGTCACTCCTCCAATCCCAATCACTTCCCTCTCTCTCTCTCTCTCTCTCTCTCTCTCTCTCTCTCCTCTCCGCCCCCAATAACCCCAATAACCTCCATCGCATTACATATTCACTAGTTTTCAGGGTTATGATTGTTTTGATTATTTCTTACCGTCAGTTTTACTTTAATACGATCGACCGACTTTCTTTCTTTTGCCAAGATTATCAAAATTACATCGCTCGTTACATCGCTCGTTACATCGCTCGTTACATTAAATTACATTACATTACCTTACATTACATTACATTAAACGCGAATGCCCTTGAAATAATTTGAAATGAATTTTTCGCCCACTACTTTCTAATGAAAATGAAGTTCAACTTCATCAGCCTTTAGTTTACATAATTTTTTTCCCCTCAAATTATTGAAAATAATAATTGACTTGTGTATGATTCGATGTATAATTCGCAAGTAAAAGGTCCTACGAAATAGGGAAAATTTGACATCAAGATAATTGAAACAATGATTGTCTCACTCGTTTTGCTATTATTCTATTCAACAACATTATCGTCTTGTGAGATCAATTATACAAGTACTGTATCATAGTCTATGACTGTGACTATGACTGTGACTACATTGTTTCATAGCCATAGAACAGCCCCATTTTGAATACCGAGTATTCAAATAACGATCGTGATAAATAACAAAATATTATTATTATTATTATTATTATTGTTGAAAATACTTTTACTCGTAAGAGTGACGGTATAATAAGCACAAATAATATTCTTTGTCGAAAAACTAATGGAATTAGTTAGAGGGTCGAATTATCGTTTGAATCAATGAAAAATTCTTAAGAATTATAATCCTTCGTCGCTTTGAAATTGTTCAGTGCAAAAGTACTTTCGCCTCGTTGTGCGTAAAAGTCAAAGAAAATCATAGGTTATAAAGCAATGACCGTAAATAAAAGAAAGAGTATATGGGAAGTGACTTCAAACTTGGCCACTTGCATGGGCCGAACCGCAGGATATTTTAAATATTAATATCAAGTGGTTTTACAGTGGCGTTGTTGTTGTTGTTGTTGTTGTTGTTGTTGTTGTTGTTGCATCGACGCTCGTGATTTACCAGCGGCGCTAAACAAGGGCAGCTCCTTAAAAAATATCATAAATAATTAAGAAAAACTGGCGGCTGCTCTACAACGGTTATTTCTTTATTAATACGGGGTGCGTGTGTGTGTGTGTATATATATATATACGTATTTCGGAATTACAAAGAGCGTTGGATGTATGAAAAATTAAGAAAATCTTTTAAAAAAAGAAATGAAATTCTCTTTATTCTTTAGACAATATAATCCAGAGAATTAGATTAATAATGAAATACAAAGGATGCGATAGATAACGTTCTCTTTCATAACGTTCTCTTTTAACTCTATGTCATAGGCGGTGATGAGATAATGCGTGAACGTCCTGACGCGTTTATCTGCGATAATTGCAACAGGCTAACGATTCTCGTGTCGCAACGAGATAATGAAACCGAATGGCATAAGGAAATGCAATCATAAGAATGTAATCATAAAGAAATACATATAAAATTTAGTTTGTGAAATTATCATTTGTTAATTAAACCTATTAGCGCTATTAATAATTTTAATTCATTGATACGAATGATTGCAATATTTTACATTAAGGATTCATTGTCGTTACAAGTTCGTTCCTTACGTAGTAATTACTAAGAGAGAGTCAGAGATAGAGTCAGAGAGAGAGAGAGAGAGAGAGAGAGAGAGAGAGAGAGAGAGTAACGTAGCAATGCACGTAATTGTATAAAATTGTAACTGCACTCGACATTCTCTCGAATAAAATACAAAAGTTAACGGAATTACGAAGATGATTGAATCACTGGTGAATAAAGGACATTCGAAATAGGCCGAATACGGGGGGTCATTGGGGCTTATGATTTCTTCCTTTGGTAATACTCGACGAGCTTCGGCACCTCGCTCAATGTGAATGGCGGCTGCATCGTCCAAACGCTTCCGGTGCTCCCGTAAGCCATTACGTGCGCGAGGCTTATACCAAGTCGAGTTTTATCTCTGCTTCTGAATGGAAATAAATAAATAAGTACGTAAATAAATAAATAAAATAAATAAATACATAAACAAAACAAGTAAAATCGACAGGTTGCTCGGCAGGCTTCGCTAGTCGGAAGTCTGGATAGAGTAAAATAACGAAATACATGAGATACTAAGACCTTTTTCAACTAATCGTTATCGTTATCGTTATCGTTATCATTGGAATCATTGTTGTAACGGTATCGTTAACTTGCCGTCGAACGATACTGGAGTCGAATGATACAAAACTCGTTCTTCAAAATCAAACAACTACCATTTATAATTGATTTCCATTGATGTATATCATTCTCGACAGTATTCAATGAATATTATTATTATCATTATTATTATTACTATTATCATTATCTTTATCATTATCGTTACCATTATTATCATTATCATTACAATGTTTTCTGAAGCTCGAGTAATTAAAAACAATGTAATCCCATGAAATTAAAATAATTAACATTGAAATTACTGTATAATAATGTATTATTTATATATTAGTAGTCGACGATGATAAACCAAAAAAAAAAAAAAAAACAAGTTTCGACTGCTTATCCGAAGTAACGATTTTTCTAATTGAATTTTATTCTATTTAAAACTACGCGGTGAACGTAGTAGTTTAATTTTATATGTCAGTAATTAAAAGCTTAAATTAAATAGCTTAAAAGGAGGATTTCATTTTCTTTTTTCCGAGGACATAAGCTCTGTCTCTTCAAAACAGACTCGTCGATAATTAAAGGATACTCGATTTAAAAAAAAAAAAATAAAAAAATAACGCTACTTAAAAGCTGCAAATTTTTTAATTTTTTAATCCCGATCTAATTAATCCGTGAAAGTTATTCAATTAGTTTTATAAAATAAGAAATAAAAAAAATTACCCATTACTTACTTACTCTCTTGTTAAAATTATTTTATTTTACATCGAGACGAATTACAGACGACGAATCGATTGGCCTGACTAATAATTCCCCCCTTTTTAAAACGTCACGTTAACTAATAAAATATCCTTTATATGTTAAAAATATATATTAAAATTTATTACAAATGTATTGCACGTCGTTAGGAGGGCGAAGGATTTTTATTAATAAAACAAAAAATTAAACTAAGAAATTAGATCTTATAATATTGTTACTTAATTATGAATTAGGTATTTAAAAATACTCGATTACCTCGATTCAAAAAGTGGCTATTTATAAATACATTGAAAATGTTACTTTCACCAAAGTTTAAAATATTTTATTTTAAATCTTGAACTTCAAAGACAATCCGTTATAAAAAAAAAAAAAAAAAAAACTGTAAGGATGTATTGTATGATTTAATGGACTGTGAATCAACCAAACCTTCTTGCTTTAATATTATTTTTAATAAATAAATAAATAAATAAATAAATAAATAAATATAATGTAATGTAATGTAATTAAATTTGTAATTAATTAGGAACCGAAACCATTCGCAATTCGAATTCTCAATGATTTGCTCTCAGTCATTGCTTGAAATATTTACTTTAAAAATTAATAACGATAATAATAATACTGATAACATGTAAAGATAATTGCGTGCCTTGAATCGCATGTATTGTTAAATAATTATTATAAAGGGGCTAGTTATTCAGAAATTTACTTTAATTTGTTAATGTAGACATCGACTTACGGATCTGGAGTACAGGACCATGGAGGATAGGAAATATCATTGGCAACGGTGTTGTCAGGGAAATCTGGTAATCCGATCATATCGAAGGTTCGATTACATGGACAAAGATTTAGTAAGCGTATGCCTGTCTGTGACGCCGGATATTCATTCTGCATATAAAAATTAAAGAGAACTAAATAAAATAGAAAAATCTAACCTAAAATTTGGTTCATGGTGAAAAAAAAATAAAAAAAATAAATAAATGCTTAAAATACGCCACTGTTAGAGGTTTCAGAAAGGGTTATTGCCGGCTCTTAGGTTATTGCATATTAATGATTACCCGACCCTATTAACTATTCGATGGTTATAATAATTAAGAAAGTACGTGTCAGTTTATTAAATAATTCGATAATTAGCAATAACAATAGCAATATTAATAACAATAATAGTCAGGGGGCTGTATTTCGAGTGGATTAGAAAAGAAATATTATCGATTCCTTTTTCTACCCCCCCCCCACTTAATTCATAGATGTGTTATATATTCTCTTGGAAATTATGAGGAAATGCTTGAAACCTCTTACTACATGCAGTTTATTCATTTTACATTAGGTCTTACGTTCGCAACGCAAGATGAATTCTTATGAATTCATTTTGCCCTTCCCTTTATACTTTTTTTTGTAATTAATACTACATCGGCTACAATTATCAATATACATTGTTAAAGAATTAAAAAAGCTTATTAAACACGTATTTTATTAGATTTGGCATTGCGTGTAAGAGTTTTATCGTACTGATGGACGACGTTAACCATCGAACGTTTAATGATTACGATATAATATACGGGCCCATCCGTGCACAATTGCAACGAAGCCACTACCGTTATATTCACGACATATTTCATACACATCTTCACGAAATCTATGAATTAAGAACAAAGCAAATGCAGTATATTTGAAATAAAAAGAAAGAGATACAGTAAAAACTGTGTAAAGATAAGCGAAATGATATATATATATATATATATAATGGCCTATGTATATAGGAAGAAGAAGAAGAAGAAGAAGAAAGAAGCACGGCTATGATCTATAAAAAAAGGTCGTGAGAAATTGTGCAAGAGGAGGAGGAGGAGGAGGAGGTCGAGCTCGAAGAATAGATTGTTGACTCACCACAAGGACGACGGACATCTCGATAATGGGTTCCTTGCGGCAGTAGATCGGCTCAGGATTATCCGGCCAGCCGACGAAACCCAAGATCGAGGCGCAGTTGATGATCACGCCGCTCCATTGTTTGTCTTCCTTATTGCCACGCAAGTTATCGAAGGCGAGTCGCGTGAGCCGCTCCGTGTCGTTCTGCAAAAATTTTCCTCTTTTTACAATTAACGGCTGCTGAATATTCAAAATATACGTTTCCGAGTCCTTTGTAACGCGACGGTATTCGCAGAGAGAGAGAGAGAGAGAGCAGAGAGCAGAGAGCAGAGGGAGAGCAGAGGGAGCAGAGAGCGAAAAGATACCTTTTAAAAGACCAATTAAATTGTACTCACGATTCTGCAGGGCGTGTTGCAGAGCTTTTGTCGCGATTCCGGCTGATCCTGGACGGCGTCAATGTCATTGAAGATGATGCTTATTCTGTCGTTTTTGAAGTGACATGTCTGAAATACCCCTAGTCAAGTGATTCGGAATTAATTAGAGCGTCGGGCTGGCTGGCTGGCTATTTACTCGGACTCTTAACCTGTCCCGGTTAAGGGCACCGGGGCAAGGGGCAAGAGGCAAAAGTATGTCCCGCGTACCTTTGAGGTGACAGGAATTCGTTAGATCGCAGCAATAGAAGGCCGCGCGACCTTTCCCGTACAGTCGACAGAGCCTGTCGGTCGCGTACGCCCCCAATTCCGCTTTATTATCGGCTATTATGACTTTCTGGGGATAAATTACAAGCTTTAAGAATTACGGATTTTCACATTAAAATCTATTACGATAGAATAAAAAAAAATATACCGAGGCTCAACGAGGATCTGCAATGAACGAAACAATAAAATAAAATAAAATAAAATAAAATAAAATAAAATAGTAGTTGAAGAAGAAGAAGAAGAAGAAGAAGAGGAGGAGGGAAAAAAAAAACAGAAAGTGTCAATACCTTAGCCCCGTAATAGAGTAATCGGTCTGCGGCGAAAAAGCCGTAACCCATGTCCGAGCCACCGATGACCAGTGCATTTTTACAACAAGGCGTGAGAAGCGGTTCCCTCGGACAGCCAGCGCTTCCATCTATCAGAACAATTTCCTCTTTCTTCTTCCAAAATAATGCTGTGCTCGAAGTACTTTATATGAAAAGCGACAAGAAATAAACGAGTATTATCAAGTATTGTCGCGTAAACCAGAAGGATAATTTGTCGGGAAGGGACGTTTACCGCCCCCATTATTCATCCTTAATTCATCGTAACCATTCCAAAACAATATACGTGTGTGTATATACGTGTATATACGTGTATATACGTATATATATATATATATGTATATATATGTTATAAAATTAAAGAGTACAAAAATATCGAGCGAGGCGTGGGTAAGCGTTTTAATACAAATATATTTATGAGTTTCTTTTCCGAAACTGAGAAAGCGAATTACGAATATTCTTTAAAGAGAAGCTTACGTAGAAATATAAACGTTTATCGAGTTCAAGAATTCGTATAAATACATATATACATATATATATATGTATAGATATATTTAAACTTAAATAGGAAGAGTAGGATGGGGCGACTTACTCATTTTATCGTCAAAATAAATTTCCTTGTATAATAATAAATAGAGGGCCCAGAGCCCTTAAGGTTAGAATACTACCAAGAGCATCAACGATAGATACATGTTTGTACATGATTTATCAATCATGACGTTGCAAAAAAAAAAAAAAAAATTAATATCGAGCATGATTTCATTGGAGATTGCATAAAAAAAAGGGTTATTATACGTTCGGAAAAGTATGAGAATTCTTAGAAAATAAACGAACATTTGTTATTGCTGTTATTATATATTAATAATTTAGCGGGGAAAAAAAAATGGTACCTCAATTCGTCCCGTCGGCTGCATGCAGGAATTTTATTTACATTCTTAAGTAATTGCCGGCCAACTTTTTGATAAAGTGCTTGTGTTAACATTGCTATGAAAAAAAAAAAAAAAAAAAAAAAAAAAAAAAAAAAAAAAAATAAAATTGAAAAACATATATTTACCAGTATTTTTTTTTTTTTATTTAACTCAAATGTTGGCTATGATTTGTATTTATAGAAACAAAAGAAAGGAAATTTACAACAAACTCGGGCACGGGCTTATTGATTGATTGCTTAGCGCATTATATAAATAATATAAATAATCCGTAAATGTATTATTTGAACGATTAGGTTGAAAAGAAGAAGAAGAAGAAGAAGAAGAAGAAGAAGAAGAAAAATAAATAAATAAATAAATAAATAGATAAATAAATAGATAAATAAATAGATAGATAAATAAAAATTAGGCAATAGTAAATGTCTTATAAAAAGCTCGGGCTTGTCATTAAAAATTCAAGTCAAGTCCCATTTATTCGTGTATGGGATGCATTGCACATTATTCCTTTATTATAACTGCAAAAGTCTTGGTGAAACTGATTCAGTCGTTTGTTCTAAACGACTTTCATCTAAAGTCAGCGATGTAAGCTTACGTTTTAACAAAGAATAAAAAATCAAGTTGAAATTTCAATTTTCAATCTTTTCAAAATCTGCGATTAATTTATTTCAAAAAACCAAGGAGCCACGAGGTTATTACTATTATTATTGTTGTTGTGCCGAAAAACTCGTGTGATTTCGTCAGTTCGCGATTTGGATGGGAATGTAATCGGCAGTTTTGATAAAAATGAAAGAATTCTTTGCGTATGTCCGTGCATGTAAGTGCGTGTACGGCGACAAAGTGCATTTGGACAAATACATCTATCGTTCGCGTACAAAATGCGAAGGACATTATTTTCAGAAAGCTCTTTTAATTAATCTTATCTGATACTTAATACATGGTAATTTGTCAGTCAAAAATACAATTCTCTCGTATGGAAATGATAAGTAAATATAAAATATAGCAATTAATACAATAAAATAAAATTGATCGACCATCCCAATTAAATTAAATATACGAAAACAATTTATTTGACTAGAAGTTATAAATTTTAAATAACTTATTACATTCATTAGCGACAGATTATTATTAATTGCGTCCCGGCAAAGCAGAGTTTTAGCTCGTTTACATATTCCTTACGTACTCGTAACGTTTACAACATTGAAAAAATACTGTATCAGATGTCATTAGTACGTATATTCAATTCGAGTACAGTACTTTCATTGCTCTTGATAATCTTCCGAGTGTTTCCAAAAATAAATGTTATTAGGAAATATAAAATCTTAAATGTAATAAAAATATTTCGCACGAAGGCGCAATATATATATATATATAAGCCCATTCGATCTTAATTAATTTACTCGCTTGTCTTGCGACGTGGTATGTTATGCATGTTACGTAACGACCAATTGCAACTAATTATCAAAAGTTTTAATGATGTACTCCTTTGAAACATTGATGTAAAATTATTTTAATAACGTTCTTTTCTCTTTCTGTTCTATGACCATTTTTAATTATAATTAGGAATTCTTGATAATTCAAAATTACTATATATTAATTTCAGAACTACTGTACAAATGTCAATTATATATATATATATAATGTTACGTTTGTATTGCGTTAGCCAACGGCTTTAACGGCTCGGTTAAATCAATACGTTTTAGCACAACTTTAAAATTATTGTATAAATAAATCCCATTATAAATATAACATTGCAAACAACATAAGTGATAACGATGCTAAGCTGCTTATGTACTACTGTATGCGCATGAGGAATATCGAACTCTATTGTTGTAAAAGTAAATATAAAATCAAGTAAACTTTGCGTATACAAGCGATATTTATTATTAAACATTGTTCAGCTATAAAAAAATGCGATGAATAAATGATGTTTCATTCGCAGCGACAGTAGCAATAGTAATAATTTTAATAATGGATCAATCAAGCCATCTTTGTTTGAGCTTTCCATTGGACAATTGGACAGTATATAAAATTATGACTCGATGGTTTACTCGCATTACAAAATATCATTTATCTCGCGAATCGAGGTTTCTTCGAGAACATTCGAATACAATATGTCGAACGATATGTGCGCTTTGTGTATCAGTCGGTCAGTATCAGCTTCGTATGATGTACCACATATTTGTTAAATTTCCGAGAAACCACAATTACCGATTAGTCTGAAATTCGTGAGATCGAGAACTTTATGAAAATACACTTTTTGTAATTTACAACATGTACTTTCAAAATAAATCAAAATATACTCGCAGTTTATATATTTAGTAATAATAATACTCTCTGTTAGGCTGATATAGTCTGCTTTTATATATATATATATGTATTTATTTATATAAATAAGAGAGAAAATCTCATTGTACGATATAAAATTTTGTATAGCAAAAATTATTGTGATATTTGTACAAGTTTTGTGAAACCTTAATAAAATCAATAAGATATTCATTCGGAGGCGAATATAAAAAATTGCAAATTCATTTATCAAATTTGTTAACTCGCGTTAGAAGATTACAATAGTAGTAGTAGTAGTAGTAGTAGTAGTAGTAGTAGTAGTAGTAGTAGTAGTAGTAGTAGTAGTAGTATTAGTAGTAGTAGTAGTAGTAGTAGTAGCAGTACTAATAGTCACAGTATAGCAGAATTATCATTATTATTCATTTATTATTATTATTAATATTATTATTCATTCATTTATTTTATTATTATTGATATTATTATTATTATTATTTATTAGTATAAAAATTGTAATGAAGATTGATCGTGGTACGGTTGAATTGGACAAAGAGTAAATATCCGTGATGATATTTTCTTTAATTGCTCGGTCTTCCATTGATTTTACCTTCAGTACGAATGACGGCGGTAATTTTACGGACGTTTTAGTGTTTAGCAAAAGTTATTTCGCTTGCCGGCTGCCCATTCTCAACGAGCCAAACGCTGCCGCTTTTGCCACTCGTGAGCAAATGAATCAGTGATTTTGCCACGTGCTCGGGTCTAAAAGCAAAAGGTTCAATATTCATTTTATTGAAATTAAGAAAAACTTGATTGGAACAACTGCATCGGTACTTGTACCGATAATTTTCAAACAATAATGCGCAATTTCAATCCATATTATACGCAACAGGACAATGTATACGAGGGACGGGAGGGGAGGAGGCGGGAGGCGGGGAGGAGGCGGGTCGAACCAAAAAAAAACAAATGGAAGCTCGATGTTAATTACGACGTGACTTACGTCTGGGATGTGGAAGTGGCAGTATCCCGACGCCAAGCGTCCTCGTATCTGGGCGACAATAGTTGCTTACCGACATTCGACACCAAATTACTTTTAGTAGCTCCCGGGCAAATTGCCATTACTTTCACCCCCGTAAGCCCGACGTGATACTGATCCTGAAAGTTTCAATTATAATGATGAGATTTACGTCGCCGTAACGCGATTACGAATATCAACGTACAAGCAATTATCGGCTTTTTCTACTATTTCCGTGCAGACTTATTGCAACGATTAATAATTAACTTTTAATAAATGTAATAATTGTTGAACTTACCCCGAACGCTCTGGTGAGGCTTACTATGGCGGCCTTGGTTGCCGAGTAAATCGGTGCGCTTACGTACGGATTCATGCTGACGTTACTTCCTGTGTTTACGACGACGCCACCACGTCCGCCCTTGTCGATGCCGAGGAAACGCTGGGCCAGCAGGACACCGCGGATCACGCCATTCTGTTAAGAAATCCAAGGAACGTCATAATATCCATTTCGAAGAGGGATTCAGCCCGTTCGCCTATTACGTTTCGGCAACGGATCTCTCCTGACGAATATTCTCGAGCGATCGTTGACGCGATGGCACATTGCGCGGGCAAATAATGAAAGAAAAACAAAATATATATATATATATGTATAACTTACGAGGTTTATGTCGACTTCGAGCTCCCAGAACCTGTCGTGCATAATGCCTGCGTTGTTGATAACGATGTCGATGTGGCCGAACGTCGCGATCGTAGACTTGAAGGATTCTAAAAACGATTACAGCGACTACCGTTAATTAATTGTTAATTAATTGTTAATTAATTGTTAATTAATTGTTTAGGTGTCTATAAAAAAAGACCTTCGAACTGAGGATAGTCGGTGACGTCGCACTGGCAAAATAAAACCTTGTCCTTGCCGTAACGCGACGCCAATGTGTGATAAAACTTCTCCCCCTCTTCCGCGTTAATGTCGCATAACGATACCTGAAGACATTTTTAATTAATCGATTATTCGCATTTCAGGCATTTTAACTGCCACCAATAACTCAAGGCTTTTTTTATTTTTATAGGGGGAGGGAGCAAATAATAAGGGGTAGGGATAACATTAACGATTCCAATTTCAATTGAATAAGACCAAGAAATACGTATAACGTATAACATATAAACGTATAAACATATAATAAAGCTTCGATTTACGCATGTAAACTTCGTTCGCTTCCCATCCAAAATTTACAACGGACTTTATTTCTATAATAATAATATTCGTATCCGTATGTATGAATTATTACGTAAGAAAAGTTATGGAAATCATTTTGCAATTAAAAAACAATTTATACCGCGATATCGCCATCGCTTTATATTAAAATACAAGGTCATTCATTAGTTCGACGTCGTAAGAGTAAATGAATACGTAAGGGTAAAAAAGTTTATTAGCCCCCGACGTTCCCGGCCGTGATTGTATTAACTTTAAATAATCCCAATAACGCGTCGCTCGCGTTAATCCAAACTAACCAATTCAATGCTATTCTCAACGTCTTTATTCTTTATTCTTTACAAGCACTCGCTTCCTCGTCATTGTCATACGAATTATCGCGCGCGCTTTTTGTCACTCGTTCCCGATTGACTGACATTTGAGGGTGTATTTTTTATTATCTACGCAATCCTTCCCTTTAACGAGATTTTACGCAAGACATCGCGTGCCTTTACACCGACTGATGTCTAAAGCCAATATAAATTATATCACGATTGTATCACGATTGTATGAACTCTTGGCACTTATCGATGAAATTTAAATTCAAAAGCGCGTGTAAATTAAAACGGCTCGTATGGGCGGGGGAGGAGGGGAACAAGTAGAACAAGTAGAGAGATTTGTACCTTGGCTCCTTGGTTCATCAGTTCCTCGGCGTAGCTTCTACCTATGCCACTGACAGCTCCGGTCACCAGAGCCACTCGACCCTTAACCTCCATGACGTTTACTTTTTATGTCGCCCTTCCCTTCCGGCAATCAAGGCTTAAATAACTTCTTCTCCCTCGTCCCTGTAATAAAAGGCAAATGTTTAAGAACTTGGTTGACTGTTTACGTACGTGCGTGCGTGCGTGCGTGCGTGCGTGCGTGTGCGGGCTCGTAATGCAAGCTCTAGTAGTAATGAAGGAAGATTAGGAAATTAACCTAGACGCTACGGTTCTAGACCTTTTTTCTTTTCTCGTCAATTAATTAATTAATTAACGTGGCGTTAATTGTGCTTCGGTGCCCGGTGGTGAGCCAGCCAAGATAATTCAAAGCCACTATATGGTGTTATCGTCGATATAGCATATACCTCCAGGGTGTAGCGTAACAGTTATATATATATATATATATAAGTGTCGCCTATGAGCGTAAAGTGTTCGGTGATGTAATGTACAGGATTCGGTTTGATTTTTCGAGTAAATGTGCCGAGTGGAGGTTATTGGTAAAAGGAATGCGTGCGATGAGCCGCATTACCGCGGCAAGCTCTTCGACGACGAGCCCGAGCACTGCGTCCAGGAGAGAGAGCGCGAGAGCGTATTCGTGTGCGTGCGCACGGCCTCCCGCGACTTATGGGGCCAAGCGTATGAAAAATAAAGAAAATAAAAAAAGAAAAGCGGCAATTATTGTTAGCGAAGAGGTGTGCAGTAGGTGAAATATAGGTGAAATATAGGTGAAATATAGGTGAAAAGTAGGGCTGGTCGAGCTAGGGAGGGAGAAATAAATGAAGCAGCGAGGAGGGAGGACCGGCGGGGGTCACCGGTCGGTACCCGGTCACTACTCCAATCTACTCTAATCTACTCTAATCTACTCTAATCTACTCTTTAACGCAGACTCACGGATATCGAGAACTAAGGAACCGGGTATTTTTATTTATTTATTTATTATTTTGTTTTGTTTTGTTTTGTTTTGTTTTTCTATCCTAGAGAGCGGAGCCAAGAGGTACGGAGAACGAGAGGTGCGGGAGCATTGCACCGGGGAAGAGCCACTGGAGCCACTGGAGCCACTGGAGCCTCTGGAGTCACTGGAGCCTCTGGAGCCTCTGGACGCCGAATTCGCACGTATGACTCACGCACTCGAAGCACGACGGCAGCTCTCGTTAATGGGCTGCTGCACCTGCGCACACGGCACTCGCAACAGGCTCGGAACGGATGATCCACGACCGGCAAACTTTCCCTCTGAGCAGTCGAGGGCTGTCGCCAACAACCGCCTCTCGACGATTAGGGTGTCAACCGCTCTCTCTCTCTCTCTCTCTCTCTCTCTCTCTCTCCCTAACCCCCGTCGCCGTATGTCCGTGTATGTGCGCGCGCGCGAACGGTGATCGGAAAGCAGCGCAGAGAGAGGGAGAGAGCGGGAGAGAGAGAGAGAGAGAGAGAGAGAAGCAATGTATAAGTGACTGGAATAAAAAAGAAAAGAAAAGAAAGAAAAAAGGCTTAGTCGGGTTTAAGGTGTGGTTTAAAGGCAAGACGGCAGTTGTTGAGGACAAGTAAGGTTTACCAGGTAACGAGAGAGCGCGCGCGTAGTATAATATTGATTCTTCCCCTCCTACCACCGCCGCCACCACCGCACCACCACCAACCCCTCGCAAGTCCGTTTCGAAAGACCGGCTTACGCTGGACGAATATACCTTAGTTTATAGTCAAAAGGGCTTCATCTAAAATCTCTATTTCGTACTTTCGCATTGAAAAAGGCCAAAAACAACTTGGCTTATATATATATATATGGCTTATATGTGTGTGTTTTTTTTTTACATAATATTGTTATCATTATTGAGATGGTAGAAGAATATTAAATGTCCGATAATTAAATAAATGTCAATATATTGCGTTCGTTCGTAATATATATTCGCGAATAGGCGACTTGCCCTACAATTTATATAATATAATAATGCACGCGATACCAGATCCTGGTTAACAATCATGGTAAATATTCCCAGTCGTACTATAGTTTGCCATTTTTTTTTTTTTTTTTTTAACAGAATTTTTCAACGGAACGTTTCGATTAACCTGTCTAACGTCAAATATCTTCTCAAAGATATAAAATCTTTTTTGTTTTATTTATTCCTATGTAATTGTTATGCATTTTGTCAAATTGGATTTTATCGTAATTTATTTATACCAAGCAGTTGATATTTTTCTAAACTAAATTTCTTACATATATATATATATATATTACTACAAATTATTATCATTATCATTATTGTGATTATTATTGTTGTTATTGTTATTATATAAGAAACTTTAGAATATTTTTGTGAATTGCTTCGTAGTATTTAAATTAATGGTTTTTAAAATTTTATTCATATTATTACGTACACTTTCAAATTCATTCTAATATATACTGGGTATTTTTTATTTTTTATATATATATATATATATATAATTACTTTTGCAAGGAATGCAAGATCAAATAATATAAAAGAATAAAATTTTATCTGCTAGGCGTTAAAGTAAGTTTGAAATTTATGGCCAATTTCATGTATTCTAAAATGCTTTTTCGTAAAGCGAAAAGTAAAAAATAAAAATATTTCATAAAATACTGGAAATTATACTTAATAACAATTGTAAGAAGAAAGAATTAATTAATTAATTAATTAATTATGTAATTGAATAAAGTGTTATTCGTGACGCTAATTTGTCAAGGAATATTATATAATTAATGTTCTTCAGGAAAAGAATTAAAATTCAAGAATCAATATTTCTATATTCGCTCGTATTACCGATTAAAACTTATTCGTTATTTTCATTGGATTTTATATTATTTATATTACATTCGCTCATTACAATCATTTCATTTCTTATTATCTTATTCCTTATTAGAATTTATTATAAATTATTACATGAGTTTGTTCCGTTATGAAACAATTGACATAAAAAAATTGGTATTACAAACAATGGATAATTATTATTATTGTTGTTGTATTATTATAGTAATAGCTGCAGGTTTGCCGCCTCGTCGAAGTATTTGAACTTTTCAAATATAGGATATTCCTATTATACTATTCGATTCGTAACGATCTAGTAATATTTTCTAGTCCACCGGCTAAAACGACACCATAAGAAAAATTATATATATATATATATATATGTCAAAAGATTTATTTGTATTGTATTCTATCGTATATGCATACAAGTGCACGGCCAATACGTATGAATCTTATATAAACTATTCACTTGTATTAAGTTATGTTTTTTTAAACTTAAATTTCTTTTACGGATAATTTATAAAAAACGGCTAAGTAAGAAAAGCCGGAGAAGGAACGTATCGGTTATAATACGTATAATACGAATGTTATGCAATATTCATTATTGAGGTTAGAATATGTCAGTCGTTAATGGTACACGTGCTTCCCTAATACATTATGCATAGAAATGTCTATGGAGATACGTACCGCGAGCGCTAATAATTATTTATTATGATGTCCGAACCTGTTGGAATGACACGACGAGCTTTTTAATTACTTTGGTTTCGTGGAGCCGATAATCTTTATGTAGCGGTGGACAGGCTGCGAATCATCATTTAACCTGACGAGACAAAGCAATATCTCTTTAAGAACTTTTTTCTACACAATCCCTTATCTGGGCGGAGAATAATGTTGTGATTGGCCAAGTAATTGGATTTTTGCTGAAATTTATAAATAAATTCGATATTGCAAAATATCAGGTGTGACGCGCACTCGACGCGCAGCGAGCATAGTGTTTTAATATGGCATTTACGATTATAAAATTTGCGAGGCTATTCGTACGTACGCAAAGTAGCAGCAAATACGAAATCCTGTCGAAGGTAAAGATGCGTCTCTTCCATTTTTATAAGTATTTAGAAAGATTATATCGCTACTCGTTATGTGTATATATATATATATATATTATTATGTGCTTTGTAGATTCAGACAACAAACTTCTCTATTGCATCGGATATTCCTGAAAGTGAGAGCCCTACTGCGACGCTGCCAGCCCCAGTCGGTAAAGGCAAGATATTCAGCTCTCCGGACGAAGCGATATCTGACATCCCAGACGGAGCTAAGCTCTTAGTGGGTGGCTTTGGCCTCTGCGGCATTCCAGAAAATCTTATCGACGCATTGTTCAAGCGCAAAACCAAGAACCTAATCGTTGTCTCAAATAATGCCGGTGTGGATGAATTTGGATTGGGAAAGCTGCTTAAAGAAAGGCAAATTAAAAGAGTAATCGCTTCCTATGTTGGAGAAAATGCGGAATTCGAAAAACAATATCTAACTGGTAAGTTAGAAGTCGAATTAACTCCACAAGGAACTTTGGCTGAACGTGTAAGGGCTGGCGGTGCTGGCATACCTGCATTTTACACACCTACTGGTAAAAGACAATATACAATAATACCTTATACATAACATTCAATGCTCGAAATGCAATCTATGATTCAGTATTTGTTTTAAAATACTTATTAAAAACTTGTCATCTTAATAATGCGTTGAATATTCATATTCTATTGGCACAACTACATCCATTCAATGTTTGTGCATAATTGTTTTTAGGGTACGGTACTATCATTCAAGAAGGTAATGTCGTGATTAAATACTCAGAAGATGGAAAGGTAGAAATATCCGGGGAGCCAAAGTCAATTCAGCAGTTCAATGGGCGAAATTATGTATTAGAACATGCTATTACCGGTGACTTTGCCTTAATTAAAGCCTGGAAGGCAGATACTGCAGGAAATTTGGTATTTAGAAAAACATCTAGAAATTTCAATCCTGTCCTGTGTAAAGCAGCTAAAATTGCAATCGCAGAAGTCGAAGAAATCGTCCCAGAAGGTCAATTAGATCCTGATAACATACACTTACCCGGAATTTACGTAGACAGAATTATTAAAGGAGAAAATTACGAAAAACGAATAGAGGTTTGTTTACTTAAATAAATAAAAAAAAAACAAAAAAACCATTAATCCAGCTCATATTTACATATATATATATAAGAATAAATAATATTTAAAAGGAAAATTGTAGGTATTGAATTTGTAAATCTCTGATAATATCTTTATTAGATCTATTGAAGTATTTCATATTTAATCTTTAAATTTAATCTTTAAATATAAATATAAAATTGTAATTGAAAGTAATAATTATTTTTTAACGATCGTGTAGAAGTAATGTAAAATAAATAATTGTTTAAAGAAACTTGCGACAAAGCAGTCGTTGAAACCAACGAGAGTCACTCCTGCCAGCAAAGCAAGAGATCGTATAATCAAAAGGGCGGCACTCGAATTTAAAAGCGGAATGTTTGGTAGGTTGTATATTTATTGGCATAGTAATATATTGTGTAATCATTTGGTAAAAGAGAGCAAAAGTAATGTTGTGAAAACTATCGCTTGTTATTTTCAGCTAATTTGGGAATCGGTTTGCCAGTGCTAGCAAGCAACTACATACCAAAAGGTGTCAACGTCACATTACATTCTGAAAATGGTCTATTGGGGATAGGACCATTTCCCGATGAAAACGACGTGGATTCTGATTTAATTAATGCCGCAAAGGAAACAGTCACTGCTGTCCCGGGTGCTTCATATTTCAGCAGCGAAGAAAGTTTTGCCATGATAAGGGGGTAATTTAACGATGATTTCATTCCACTTATCGACACATTAAATCCTGTTCTTACACCAAAATACTCTTTAATGTGTATTAGTATGTTTGTAATTCGCAAGTTTTTCGTAATGTATAATTTAATTTTAATGTTTTAGTGGACATATTGACATAACGATTCTAGGGGCATTACAAGTCTCTCAAAAAGGTGATTTAGCCAATTGGATGATTCCTGGTACGTTGGTTAAAGGGATGGGTGGTGCCATGGATCTGGTATCGGCTGCGAGAACTAGAGTCATTGTTACGATGGAGCACGTGGCTCGAGACGGTAGCCCGAAAATCTTAAGCGAATGTAATTTACCGCTAACAGGTAATAATTATGAATTACCGGATTAATGTAATTTTTAATCAGCATTGCATGCGCCTAGTTAAAAAGCCCTACTAAAAATTCATTTGTACGTAGGTCTACAGTGCGTCGATTTAATTATCACGGACTTGGGTGTTTTCGAGGTGATAAAGGGTCAAGGAATAAAATTGATAGAAATTGCGCCAAACGTTGAGATCAGTGAAATCGTAAGTACGACCGCGTGTGAATTCTCCGTCGCTGATGACCTTAAGGAAATGGGACAAGTTAAGGATTAAGATATAAAAATAAATTTTACCATCAATTTTATAAGAAACAAACGATTATCCTTCCTTTAGTTTGAAAAGGTACTTTACAAGTACGACATGTATATATTTTATATAATTAAACGGAGCTATTGTTGTAGAATGTATCAAAAATATATATATATATTTTATACGCGTAAATTTGTGCAGGCATATGTAATTATTATAAATAAACGTGTCAAGCAGCAATACTGTTATTACTATTATCGTTATTTCTGTCGAAATTCATATTTATTATAAAATGATCTGCGTAGTATATGGATTCTTCTTCTTCTTCTTAATCGCATACGAGAAAGATGTATTTAAAAGCTTTTTACAATAATATAATTAATTATATTTATAATATAACGTTCTGTCGGAAAATATAATATTTCGTTTTTGGCGCTTTGTGCTTTATTCTCGAAATTTGGCTTTGACGCTCGCGGGCAACGGCAATAGATAAAGGACACTGTTGAGGATGACGAGACCGACCGAGAACGCGAGCGATATCAAGAGGTTCAGCTCGATATTCAGGACTTGGGAAACGTTCTCCGTCTCCTTCGTGAATCTCTCTCTTAGATAAACATTGCCGTCCTTGTATCTGCATAATTCTTGAATGCCGGGGCACGCGACCGTGTCGTTGTAATTTAAATTCTTAAAATTGTCCATCTCCATAGCCAATTGATTGAGCACCAGGGAGGCGTATCTTCCTGGGAGTGCCGTCGAGAGGGCCGCCAACCACGCGGGGAGATTCCTAAAAGAGAAACGTGCCTTTTGTATGATGTTCGTAACGTAGGCTGTCTTGGGGGCACCGGCACCGGCACCAGACCCCCCGAGCGAAGTATTAAGCACCTCAGGCTCCTCATGCTCCCGGTGGCTGCGACGAGGGTCACCAGGGTCAAATAGAGCACGGCGATGGACGCGCTCATCGGTCTCTTGACGAGCATGAGGACGGCGACGGTGATCTGCTCGGTCGCGACGAACGAGGCCCAAAGGACGCCGCTCGCTTTTATCCAGGAGACGATGTCGAGCTCGAGGATCGGCACTAAGATACCGACGCTCATTATCGTCGAGAGGAAGCTCAGGGGCAGGCTCAGCAGATTATACGACGTTATGAACATCGCCCCGCCGTACAGACCCTCGCGCTTCTCTTGATAATAACGGGCGCGAAATCCTGGATCTACGGCAAGCATCTTTCGTTAATATCAGGCGAGCGACTTATTCATTATTGTAAGGACACATTTACTGAAGTCTACTCGTACTTTTCCATAAATTGTTTCTTTGCTTAGCTTTAAAGAACTTATTGTTCAAAATATTACTGTTGCATTGGGCCTACGTAAGAGACTCGGTCATCATAATTAACACGCAATTAATTATTGCCGTAGAAAGAACAAAAAAATATATCTTTAATCCACATTGTATTCGTAATTGGAAATGAAAAGGAGAGAGAGAGAGAGAGAGAGAGCGGCGAACGAGTAAATCGGTTGGATTGACGAAAAATCTGTAGGATAAAGAGGCAAAAAGAGGAAAACTCACATAGCAGAGACGTAATGGCGATGCCGGAAAAGTAAAATAGCGTCAGGACATTGAAAATAAGTCCGGTAGTCTGTAAAAATATGGTCGACTGCTGTTCCTTTGAATGAGAATATAGAATACTGAGGATCGCTAGAACAAACGGCAATAAGAAGATCCTTGAGCCAAAGTGACTCAGTCCGGACTTGTTGCAAGCAAACGTAGCGGCGAGACTCCGTCTAAATAAAGCCAAAAAAAAAAAATACATACATACACACATACATATACGTAAATTACAAGTTTCACAACGTGTTTTCGCACGCGCACCAGTAGCGCTACGTTATAACGTTACGTATACGTAGTATACGTACGTACTGTGGTTGGCCGTTTAACGGGGTGAGGGGGAGAGAGGGAGAGAGGGAGAGGGAGAAAAAGAACAGGGCTGTCAAGGTACGTGCGCGCGAATCGCGTGGATGAGAATTATTTGTAAGAAAAAAAAAATGATGTAACGAACAGGTATAGGGCGAAAAGCGTGGAAAAGCATCCAGGCTTGATGCCACGGTTCTGCAGGGACTTGTGGTGGGACATTCCAATGGGGGTCGGGCTAAGCGACAGCGTCGCCGTCTGGCTGTTGATGTCCTTCATTTGATTCGAGCCGATGCTCGAGGCAGGCGCTTCCTTCAAAAAGATCCCGCCCTCCAACTTGAACTTCTCGACGAGGATGGATATCTGCTGGTTCGACTCCAGGAAACGCTCCCTCGATCGCCTGTCCACCGTCGACAGGCAAACTGAAAACCACCCCGTCGCGTTCGTACTTTTTAATGTAATTAATGTAATTAATAAATTAAATACGAGGATTAATAATACGTAAGGATTGCCTGCTCGCGATTCATAATGATTCTACGTCATTAGGTCGTAATACTCGACCCGAGGCGATCTTTACTCACGAATGCGCACCGACAACGCGTCCTTACTTTTTGACTTCTCGTCAATATAAGAAAGATGTATTAATTAAGATGGTCTTACGACTTACGGTAGTACATGAGCGGATTCTCGAGCTCCGGGCAGGGGAAGCCGACGTAGGTGAAGTAGTCGAGCATACTCCGAGTCGGCCCGGAGTAGACGACCGCACCGAGACAGAGCAGTGTCACCCTTGCGACGAAGGGCAAGACGTCGGACCTCGGCGTCTCCATCGTCAGCACGACAATGGAGCCTCGTCTATTCCACCAGGGAATACAATCGCCGGTTAGTTGGCTTTCGTCTCCTCTTTCGCCTTCTTTCATTTCTTTTTCATCACTTTTCCAATTCTCGATTCTCGGCATATATTTTCCCCTCCTTATCTCCATCCCTTCGCCAGCCCCAATAACCCCCAATAACCCCCTTTTGGAAAATCGTCGCCGTGCTTAACATTACCACGATATAATTTACGTTAACTAATTGTTCGAGTTTTAAGTTCCTTTGACCTCATAAGTCATAAAATATTCCTTCCTTCTCCTTCTCCTTCTCCCCCCCCCCCAAAGGATTTATTTGCTAATTACGAATACGTATAGTGAAATAATAAATGATAAAAATAATAACAACAACAACAACAACAACATGAGAAAGGAATGATATAGAGTACGTATAATGATTGGGGGATAGATTATAGGTTGTTTTAAAGGTGGTAGCCGTAGATTGTGTGTCACCTGGTGGCGTAGGACCAGAGCATCGAGACTATGAGGTAGGTATTGAGCGGATCCGTGTCCCAGGTAGGTTCGTCCAGCAGTAGGAGCAGCGGCTCCTTGGCGAATTGGACGCCGAGCATGAGCCGCCTGTATTCGGGTTTGGTGAGGTCGGCTACCGGGCGGTTGGCCACCTGGGAGAGGGCGAGGTCCGCCAGGATCTGGCGCACCCGGGTCTCCCGGCCGCCCAGATTCGCCAGCCAGGTCGCGTAGATCAGGGACTGGCGGACGGTAAGGCTCGGGAGGAGGTAGCATCGGTGGGACACGTAGGCACCGTGACGTCGAAACAGCTCCTCCGTCAGCAGACTACCGTTCAAGCTCACACGTCCGCGCGTCTCCCCGATCGCCGTTCGGCCAGCTGCCAGCAGCAACCACCATACATTATTTTATTACTTGGACATAATCGCTTCCACGGCGCCTTCTTCCCTCGACCAGTCGACCAGTTTTTCCGTAATCAACGCCCCACTACCCTCCCACTCCCTCCCTCCCCCGCCGCCGCCCATTACAATAAAAAGTAGCAATGACGGAACGAAGAAAAATCGGAAATAAAAAATACGAGGGAGGAGCGGGAGGTGGAGGAGGAGGAGCGGGAGGTGGAGGAGGAGCAGGAGGTGGAGGAGGAGGAGGAGGAGGAGGACCATTTATCTTTTTGTCCCGAGGAGTAGAACGATTTAAAGAGCGTCGGCGCACCTCGGCCGAGGAAGAGGAACCTGATTTCTTGCTTAGCCCGTCGACCGCGACTCGAGAAGAACCTGTTTGGCAAAAGCTTCCGCTTAATGTATTAGCATATTAGCTTAGCATCTTATTGAATCATAACTGGACCGCGCGGTGACGTTAAACCGATGCGCGTCACTCGGGTCGACCGGATTTTCCGCGACGCCCTATTTAAATACGTATTTTCACGGGGCACGATATTAACCTCGCCGCCACCCCTCCGTCCCTCCCCTTCACCAATTAAAGCTATCGTTTTGGAAATAAGGCAAAATAATATTAAATCGTATTATACATTATGGATATGGAAAAGGCTAAAGCCGGATAGAACGTTAGCTTGATCCGTAGGCTCAAGCCCGGGAAATAATGCCAGTCAGTCGTTATCCCGTTGACGCGCGTAAAAAAGGTTTATAAGGAAGAGCCAGGGCTTTTAAATTATTGGGAGCATAAATAATAAGGGGCATAAATCCTCGCGGAATCGCCTAACGTGGATGCATCGATCTGATGTTAATGACTTACGTGACGTAAGTCGAATAACGGTATTGTCTTGCTGTTGAAACGGCCTTGAAGGCCGGAAAGGGTAGGTAGGTAGGTAGGGTACGTAGGTAGGTAGGTAGGTACGTTGGTAGGTAGGTAGATAGGTAGGTAGGAGTGGGTAGGGGTAAGAGAGTAAGAGAGTGAGAGAGGGGAGGTGGTAAAAGAGAGTAGAGGGAAAGAGCTTACGCACCGATGACGTCGAGCAAGGCTCGTTTGCCAGAGCCTTTTGAGCCAAGGACGGCCAAGACTTCGCCTCCGAATACCCGAGCGGACACGTCCCTGAGTACGGCCGTGGGTTCGGCCCGGGCAGCGATGCATCCGCAACTGGTCCCGTCGGACGACGGGACTGAAGTCGAGTGATAAATACCAGAGACGTCTAGGACGTTGTCGGGCATCGGGACCATCGTCGTAGCGCTCCGTATATAATAGTCCTCCTCGAGTCCTGCCGGTACTCCTCCCCGCGTGCCCCTTACCCCGAAGACGTTCTCTCGATACGAGAGCCTCGCAGGTGTAACCGCTGCTCAGAGCTCCGCCTCGCCTGCTGGCCGCATTTGGCATCCACGCATCCGCGTTTATTGGCTCGCGGCTCTCGGAAGGCTCTCCAACAAGGCGTCGTCGCTTGTTGCTGAAGGTGCTGTTGCTGAAGGTGCTGCTGCTGCTGGTGCCGCTGCTGGTGCCGCTGCTGGTGCTGCTACTGCCGCTATTGCTGCCGCTATTGCTGCTGCTACTCCTGCTGCTGCTGCTGCTGCTCCTCCTCCTCCTCCTCCTCCTCCTCCTACTCGTCCGTCTCCTCTTTCTCCCCTCCTCCTCCGCCCCTCCTCCTTCTTCTTCTTCTTCCTCTTCTTCTTATTCTAGATAATTTTCAAATTGCTTCTTTTATTTCTTCAAACGACTGCTCAGTTTCCCATTCTTCATCCCCGCAACACTTACTCGGCTCTTTCGTTCCAGCTATAATGACCATTAAAATTGCATTTACTTTTTAAGACTCAGAAGGAGAATATCAAATTCACTGCTATTTTCTATGCTTATGGCCAACGTTGCCGTCAACCCCCTCACCTCGCCACCTCGCCACCTCGCCACCTCGCCCACCCCACCCATCCTCCCTCGCAACACCCCGCACCGGCGCTCCGTGACGCGTCACGGCCCGTCCCTCCTTCTTAAATATCCTCAATCGCTTACATATAATTTCTTTTTGATTTCATGTTAATTGGGGTTATTGGGCAATACTGATTCAACAAAATCTTATTGACGACATGCGAAGGCTAAGCCCAGTCTCCTGTTATATCCCCTGTGCGACATTCGCACGGGCATCCGATCCGATTCCGCGACAACGTGTGGATAAAAAGGACTTTCCATGGCAATATCTTATAATTTTTCTTCCGTATATATATATATATAACGTATATATATATAATGTATATAAAAAACGCATCTATTTTTTTATTATAAATGGTTGGATAGTCGTCGAGGCGTGAGGGATGCGATTCCTAAAATCCTTTATTAGTTTTTTTTATTATTATTATTACTATTATTACTATTATTATATTATTATTATTATTATTATTATTATTTGACTCTCGTCTAATCGCGGCGATTGTTGTATACGAAAGTACAGCTCGCCGCTTAAAGATGGCTATACTCACTTAGTAATTCCAGCAAAAGCTTTTTATTACTTCCTTGTACCGCGAACATTTTATAGCCAAACTAAGAAATTATTTTTCCTTCTTCTTTTTCATTATGATTATTATAGTAATTTTAAGGTGTAATTGAAAAATTAACTTTGTAATTGAATTATTACAGTTATTATAAAACTTTAATTAAATGTATCTTTATCAGTCGGAATGTACGCGGGCTTATAATTCTTCTACAAAATGGTGTAAATAAATTACTAAATTACTCGGCTGATCATTTACAACGGCCGAAACGAGGGCCGAGCACCGAGCAATGAGCCTCGAATAATTTTAGCCAATAATCCAACCTCATTAACGCCAATCATTATGAAATAATACAAAACTTAATAATTATGCCAATATAAATATTCGATTCGATTAACGATATTGCGCGTCCTTCCATCTCAATTAAAAGAAAAGAAGAAAAAAACGTGTGTAATTTAATCGAGTACCGGTAATGATTTTTTTTACTTCTTTTACGAGTACTTCCTAAAATACTTGGGGCATATTCGTCCAAAGTACTACTAATGCTCTCTCGTGCGTATTTCGTAATAAATATATAATACGCTTAATATATTCCTGTAGATGCTTACAGGCCATTATTGCACCAGCCTCGACTCATAATCATTAAAAGCTCAAAATATATTTTACTCTGGCTATAAAAAAAAGCTAAGGATAGATAATATAGGGAAGGGATGATTATATTACCGAGTACCTTATACTGCTCGTTCCACGTCTGCTTCGGTATCTTCCAAATATTTATATAAAACAAAAACAAAACAAAAAAAACAAAAAATGCCTCCTCTACGCTACTCAGCGTCCCATTCGAAGATCCGTCGACGTTACGTGCTAACGAAAAATATTGATTAGACTACGAATCGAGTGCTTGCTTCTCGGGAAGGTATTATTATTTTATATGGCAATTGAATGTATGAAACGGGGCCAGCCAGGAAGGGAAAAGCGTATTCGTAAAATACATTTATTTCCTTAAAATTCGCGTTCCCTCTTATTCGGAATAAAATTCCAATTAAATATTTACCGGCAAATGTGCATTTTACGATCAAGAATTTTCCAGATCCCTTGGCATAACAATTTAATCCTTATTATTGAGAGGCATTAAGGATTACTTTACTTAAGAATGCACCTTTCATACCTTTCATACCCTATATTACTCTAATTATCCTTTGTATTGAAGAACTTCCCTTCTTTCTTTCCCATCCCTGCATACCGATCTCAATTTTCCCCTGAAATTCACGTACTTATGCTTTCTTGCGTTTCCAATTCGAATGCCCCCGATCACCGTAGTGAATCCATTTTAAATTCAACGCCCTTATCTTATTATGCATAAATGAGGACTTTATGCGCGCTCTCGGAATTTATATATTTATACGGCGACGGATTTTGTTTTTTTTTTTTTTTTTTTTAATCAAAATGTTTAGCTGGGAGTCAACCGGAGCCATAACGACCAACAAATAGATTAATCATTCCGATAGAAATGGGGAATATTTATAATGTTATTACATTCGTATGAGTGAGTTGCGTAAACTTCAAATAACTTGTCTGTATTTATGGGTATTTTTTGAAAAATTCTTTTCGCATAATGACTTTTTTTTTTTTTCTGCAACGCAAATCATTTAATAAGCTAAAAGAGAGGGAAAAAATAATTTTATAATTATAATAATAAATGATAATAAATAATAAATGATAAATGACGAATGATAAATGATAATAAAAGGTAAGAGTAAAGAAGGAGAGTGAGGAAAAGAAAATGTTAAAAGGAAAAAAACGTGCGTGAGCGCCACTCGTAAATAATGTGGTGGGGGGTTTTCTTTTTCTTTTTTTTTTCCCCGCGCCGAAAACACTTCCGCTGCAACGGTTATAGCACCACTAAGTATAATTTCTTAATGAGAGTGTAAAAAAGTGTCGCGAGCTTCGAGTCGAGGAGAAAACACAATAGAAGATAAAGAGGATCCGGGGTAGGGGCCGGGGAGGAGGAATGGAGCGGGGCGGAGCGGGGCGGAGCGGGGAGAAGAGAGAGGGGAGAAGAGAGCGAGTAAGTGGCGAAAAGGGCAAAAAGTCCTGCGATTAGAGGAGCTTAGTTAGGATTAGAGGCCGCCCTGACTTTGTCTTCTTCAATTGACGGGGGCACACTACGTGACGGGACGTGGTTGGCGAAGCCTTGGTGGTCCCGGGGGCGGGGGTCGGCGGCGGAGAGGTGGCGGCGGAGAGGCGGTGGCAGAGAGGCGGCGGCGGAGTGGTACGGATGATGGATCGAAATGACAGAGTCGTCGTAATTCGAGGACAGTAGTAATTCTTCAGGGAGGAGGTGCGCGAGGCGTGAGCGCCGAGGGAATCGACCATGGAAAGAGTGTCAAGGTGAAAAGCTTCCGGAGACAGGTGCATCGGCGCTATAGGAATTAGGCTGGAGGCCCGAAAAATTCAGTGTCGACGCTCGCGTCGACGTGGAACGCGTCGTCGCAGAGGTATGATCGTTCCTTAGGTCGGTCGGGCGGGCGGGCGGGCGGACGAGGTGTGCGTGTGTTGGGAGGGGGGGGGGGGCAAAAAAAAAAAGAGAGGAAAAGACAAAAAAAAAAAAAAAAACGAGAATCGCAGTACCCGCTGAGGCAGACGGCACACGGACACACCTGTAGGTATATATAAATGTAGCTTACCCACGGGATTAGAAGAGGCACCGCGGGCGGCGTCGAAGGCACTACGGGCGAGGAAGCGAGCAGGAGGAGCGTCGAACGCTCGAGCCGCGAAAAGGTGAACGTTCTGCCGCCAAAGGAACTCGGAGTTCTACGGCGGAAGCGAGTGAGCGAGCGGGCGAGCGAGTGTGCGCGCGCGCGCGCGCTCGCTCGCTCGCTCGCTCGCACCGCTGTACCAAGGTAGGACGAGGAGGGCGGGGCGGGGCGGGGAGGGGTGTTGGAACAGAAGGAGAGGAAGACTGCGGGGACGTGGAAAGGGGAGTGGTGTCGAGGGGTGGGAGGACGAGGACGAGGACGAGGACGAGGACGCGGACGTGGACGCGGACGAGGAGGAGGAGGAGGAGAAGGAGGAGGAGGAGAAGGAGGAGGAGGCGTGGACGTACGGCGGGCTCGTGGTAGGGGAGAGGGGCCCTAGGTATGCCGCGCGGGCCCCGACCCTCGAGACGCCGAGAGCTCCGAGAGGGATTGAAGACTCCCGAGAGCCTCTCGGGAGAGCCGAGGGCCCCGATCGGCAGTCGCGCGCTGCTCTCTTGTCACGGGTCACGGCCACGAAGCGACTCGAAGTGGCTCAACGCGGTCCCCGACGGCCGTCTGCTCGCCAACGCAACGTCCCGATACCTCGTCGTCGAATCAAACGCCACAATTCCTCGGGAATGTAGAGGGTCTGCGCCCCGGGGCCAGGAGGAGGTGGCGGTGCCCTTAGCATGAAGCCATGTCTACCCGCCGGCTCATCCTCGAGTACAGCGCGGCACACCGGCTCCCTCGGCTCCACGCAGGTAAGCCAACCGCTGAGACACGCGCGTAAAGACGTATGAGGGACAGTTACCGAGCGGTCTCGGTCCCGGTCCCGGTCCTGGTCCCGGTCCCGGTCCCGGTCCCGGTCTCGGTCTCGGTCTCGGTATCGGCGACGCGCGCCGTGTGACAATGTCAAGTTTAAGGAAGTCGTGGGGAGAGCGCGCGAACGACGGGACGGCGGTATCGAGCGTACGCGCAACTGCCATGAGGTAAGGAGGGGCAGGAGGGGCAGGGGGGTGAAGGAGCGAGCGGGCGATGGGAGCGAATTTTATCGTCGAGGCTCGTTTGCTCGGGAATGCTTACGGTTTATTTCGGTATAGGCTGATACGCAGAGCCGATGGCGCTAGGAGTGAGAGAGCGCGCTCTCAAGGAAATAAAAAGGCAGAGGTAAAGGTAGAAAAGGTAGAAAAGGAATAAAAGGAATAAAAGGAAGGATAGGAAGAAAAAGAAGAGGAAAAGGATCCATGGACGGAGTCGCGCGCCGCGGGCAAGTGTTGTTATGGCTTCGGAAGCTGCGCTCGGGTTTTTAAGCACCGTTTTCTCGGTGAATTCCAGCGGGAGTCGGTGGAGCCAGGAAGGGAAGGGAAGGGATGGGATGGGAAAATCGTCAAGATCTCGGGCGAGAACGTTAAACGATATTCCCACTTGGGTATTTACCCGGCCTTTACCGAGTAAATGCGCGAGTTTAGCGGGAAAAGGCTCCCGCCCGATGATTTTCCTGGATTGCGTAAAGTATTGCTTTACGCAAACTCGATTGTGTAAAAAAAAAGATAAAAAGATAAAAAGAAATAAAAAGATAAAAGGATAAAAGGATAAAAAAAAAAAAAAAACAAGAAGAAATAAGAGAAGAGAGACTGGGGCGGGGCCTCGCCTCCTTCGTAGTAGGAGCCGAAGCCGATTAGCTAATTAGTTTACGTGAGATTTTAATCTAAGTCGTTTGGGAAAGGTAGCGGATAAGCGATAGCAGGATCTTCATTGTATGGATCAAATGTATGGATTCAATGTACTTAACGAAAGGGAATCTCTCTCGTACGGACTTTCTCCGCCTCTCCGCCTATTATCAACTATACGAACCATTTATCATTTACCGTTTACCGTTTATTATTGACGGTTTATTATTTTGTTATTAATTATTAATTATTTATTATTTATTATTAATTGGTCATAACTACTACTACTACTGCTACTGCTACTGCTACCAACATATTTACTTATCTATCCTTCGTTCGGCCTCGAGCGGCTCTCTTTTATTCAAATTTTCCCTTCCCTCGATTAATTTCGCCTGTTAATTCGCTTGGCAACGACGACGACGACGACGACGACGACGACGACGACGACGAGAAGCAGCAGCATCACCTACGCCACGGGCACGACATTGGCTGCGTCATCCTCCTTCGTTTTCATTAGCCTCGCTGAGGCTTTAGTATTTTTAAACCACATCACGGCTAGAGAGAGCTTTTAGCATCGCGCCGAACCGACAATTTCAAAGGGGCAAAGAACTAATGGAAAGAATGGAGGGCCGCCGGCTAAAAGCTACACGTTTTAATTATTTCCCATCTATTATATCTATCCTCTCTGCTTTTCTTCTTTAGCTTTACGCTAGCAATTACCGCCCGAGTATGCCTACTGGCCGATTACCGTAAAAGCCTCGCGCGCAATTACTTTCCGCTCTTTCCGTTAACGAAATTTGTCGAAATGCTTGAAATTCAAATCTCAATAAGGCTCTGTGGTTTGGATGGGGGGTGGGGATACGGGGAGCGGAGACTCTGCCTTTTTACTTTCATGTCTTTTATACCTCTTCTTCTCCTACTTCTTCTCCTACTTCTCCTACTTCTTCTACTTCTAAAATAATTTTTCCTTAAAATATGTGCACAAATTTTCATTCGGAATCGCATTCCTCGGCGCCGTTTATGGATTTTCCTTCTAAACGGCCAGTATTTAGCATATTAAATTAACTGGATTCTATCCGAAGTCTTTCTATCCGAATAACCTGGCGTTACCTCGCCACCGATTCCCACCGATCCTTCATCCTTCTCAATCTCCTTCTCAATCTCCTTATTCTTCTTCTACTTCTTATTCTTCTGCTGCTGCTACCAGTTAAATTTTACATTAATTAGCTCTCTTTATCGAAGGATTCGTTTTCCCAAGCCTCGACGGGGACGTACGGGAGTCGTCCGCACGGCCAAGTCCGTGACTCGAGTGCGAATTTCGCACGGGAACGAATCCCGAATGCACGGCTGCGATCGATATGATTCATACGTACCCCAATAACCCCAGCGAGCAAACACGACATTAATATCATAAATTTGCCTGCATTTCCACATATAAAATAACGAGCCCGCGCCTTTCCGGTTAATGCCAACACTTTATTTGCCGATCTTTAATTTAATACGAGCGGATCCCCAAACTATAAATTACCCGATTGTTTTTTCGCGGGGCTTTTTTGCATAAGCATAAAGGTCCCCCACATTCAGCATACGGCCGCCGGGGGGGGATTAACGTTACTTATACCCGATAACCCTAATTGTGCCATAAAGGACAAGATGATATTGTCGGCGATTCATTATTATTGGCTGGGACGATAAGCCTGTGTTCGAGCAGCCGTGCGCTTCGTGTGTGCGTATTCCAAATGTTCATATTCACAAAATCAATGGACAAAACCGTGCGTGTAAAGTATCGGGGCTACGAAACGATACGAAACGAAAGTATCCTTCCTTTCGTTACGTAAATGATTGAATGATTGAATGATTAAATGATTGAATTACAAAAGTAACGAGCGCGCTTTGCAGCAACGAGATCCTTATCTTTCTCCTTTTCATTGTATCGCAAGCATTGAGTTCCTTGGATTTTCACAACCTCCGAAGCTTACACCAACAGCCGCCCCACGTCGTTAATTCGCGTACGCGGCAGCAGCAGCAGCAGCTCGTTTTCGTTAACAAACTTGCCATTTCTAATTTCTGACTTTTTATCATTATTATACTTTTATACATATACGTATATACATATATATATATATATGTAGCCTTTAACGCCTCTTTACTGGTGAGTAAAGTACAGAGTACAAAGTACTGGATATTTGATGTAAATCGAAAGGTTTAAATAATATCGCGCAAGGGACGGCCGATCCCACAAAGAAAATAGCTAAATAGCTAATCAGAATAATTCGCGTAACCAGCGTAACGCGACGCTATGCTGTAATAATATAGTAATTATATTACAAACGTAAGATTCCTTTCGCCTCAAATTCAATTACGTTGCTTAACTCTTTATTTCGCTTGCAGTCAATTTGAGGCGAACACTTCACCGCCACTTACTTTATTATTTATATAACTTTTAAAGCACAAATTAATTGTAAACGAAGGCGAGGGAGGAAATTAATTTAAAAGCTACGGTTTAACGTTAATTCGTAACATTTTCTAAAAAAGTTTTTAGTTTTTATTTCCTAAAGGCTTTCCCAATCGATATCATGCATAGAGCTTCCCTGCATATATATATATATACATATATATATTGCAAATAGTTTTGGCAAACAATTTCAATTTCAATTTTCGACAATACGTTCTTTGGCGGATACTGACTTGGGAACAATGGGTGGTGGGGGGGAGGGAGGCATTTGTAAATAAACAGATTACGTGAAAGTGCAGGTTTTGCTTGAAAATAAAAGCCGAATGAGACGGTTCGTAAATTTTATGAACCTCGTGAATCGGTTATGAAAAAAAAAAAATCTGAATTCTTAGTTATTATCACATGATGTTCACATGATCTTCGCATGATCTTCTCATGATGTTTTACAGAATAATGGCGCACGTTGTTTCGCGCACTCGTTAACCTTTATAAATGCAGGCTCAAGTCGGAGGGGCAAATTATATAGAATATTTCAAGATTAAATATTCCGTGAATGTATTTTGAAAGTATTATTATTATTATCCTTATCGTTATATATATATATATAAATAAAATAAAAATATTGATTGCAAAAGAATGGAGTGACGAAGAGTCTGCCTTGCTGTTTCCGTATATAAAGTAAAATACCACTGCGAGACGCAGTCTCGTAAAAGAGATTCTGGAATACATTGACGGTACAATGACGTGGTCGTTTAGGTTTATTTATATTATAATGCCGGTAAAACGGTGCATCGAAAAGATGTTGCACGCAGCCGACAGGGAATCTTCTTATTGATACATAACGAATGGTACGCAACGAATTCTGTCGAGGAGTTGGAGGAGGAGGAGGAGGGGGAGGAGGGGGAGGAGGAGGAGGAGGAGTCGTAAGGAAGGTAGATAATGGAAATATGAGAAAGTTAATGTTGCGGGGAAGATTGTCGGATTGTGGAAAAAAAAATGTGGGAAAGGTGGGTCGGCAATATAGGGAATTGATTTTATAGGTAAAGGTATGGACCGGCGAAGCAGGAGCGCGTCAATGACACAATGTATGCCGCGAGTAAAGCGGTCCCGTCGCAAACGAGGCCGTGTCTCGTTACGAGCAGCAGAGCAGGCTACGTAATGTCGACAACGACAAAAAAATTCGAGATCCAGAGAAAGAGCGTGAGAGGTGAACGAGCGAGCGAGCGAGCGCGGCGTGCGGCACGGAGGAGGGGGATGGGGGCGAGAGAGAGAGAGAGAGAGAGAGAGAGTGGAGCGCGGGGGGTGGGGGCGATACCTACCTTAATCGAAAGACGCTCTCGCACATGGTTTTCTATTTTCAGGTCAGTAGGGCGAGCGTTACCGACGACGAGCTGGACGGCGCCGTCGCGATCCACAAGGACCGGGGATTAAGGAGGATGTGATGCATCCTAGCCGCTCCTGAGCCGACGGTTGCACGACGACAAGCGCCATGAGCTCCGAGGCTTGGGAACTGGAGCGCAGGTACTCGGTGCCCGGGGCCCTGGACACGCGGGGCCTCGAGGCTCCCGGTGCACCTGCCAGCGAGGACCTGCACGCCTGGTCCATTTACAGGTGAGCAGCGAGCTCCTCGTCTTAAGTAACTTTATTTAAATTTCGTTGTTCGTACGAGAGAGAGAGAGACCCCCCCCCCGCACCCCGGGGCCGTCGTTCAGATCATTGGCATTTATTTACCTTTCAAGGTCTCGGCGCGTTTTATCCGAGCTCTTTAGCTCTTCACCCATCCCATCCCATCGCATCGCCATCGCATCGCATCCCATCCTCCTCGATCGATCGATCGATCGACCGACCGAACAGTCGTTGCCTCGGTTAACCTTGAACTTACCACAGCAGTCGATTTCGCGCTTCCCTGTGGTCGACGGTAGATCATTCTACGATTTCTAACGTAAGAGCGTAAAAGTCTCGAGCATAAAAACAATAGGATTCCGTGAATCGCATCAAAATCGAGCCTCGAATCAATCATGGATCACTCGTGCGTCTAGCTCATTGATTGACATTTATTGACATTGACAATACGAATATGGAAGAAAAAATTGAAGAAGAAGAAGAAGAAGAAGAAGAAAAAAAAAATAACAACAATTATCATTGGATGAAAGGTGATTATTAATTTGTAAATTGGATCCCTATCGGTGCTCTGTATTTATTGCATCGCCTTATATCTGCCTGTATGATTTATTAAAAACAAAAGCTTTCTCTTCCTCTTTATTCTTCCGTCGGCGAACGGTCGGGGTCAATATTCCGGAGATCCTGTTTTCAATGCAAATGAATAGAAGCCTTAAAAAGTATAATACTCTCGAGCGGCTAATGTGCGCTACCTGAGAATATGTTAATGTTATACTCGCTCGGTGGCATTTCGTAATGAACAAATAATAGATCCGATCGACGTTTAAGATAAGGATTTTTCAAAATTTAAAAACCCTCCAGCCGTCTTGGAGTACCCCCGGACATACACGGAGATACACGGAGATGCACGGAGATGTACGGAGATGTACGGAGATATACCGAGAGAGAGAGAGAGAGGGGGAGGGAGAGGATAAAATCACTCTCCATGACGATTCCTTAAAATGTACTTAAAATGAAAAATATCATCCGATCGAGGCTGTAATTTCGAATGGAATGTTACCAGTCCGGCCTGACTAGTTATCTGGATTAAATTATAGATGCGCGCGCGGAGGCTCCGAGAGAAGAAATAGAAAATCGATATTTTCAATCGCAGCAGCGGACCACGTGAGAAGCGACTCGGTCAGCCCCTCTTACATCTCCGAGAGCCTCTCGGCTCGACGAGGGGGGAGGGGGGGACATTAACGAACGAAAAAAAGTGAGGAGTGAGAGCGGGAGAGTGAGAGAGCGGGAGAGAGAGAGAGAGAGAGAGAGAGAGAGAGGGGGGGGGAGAGAGAGAATTACAGACTCGGCTTCCGGCCCGTGCGCAATCTCGGATGTCTAAATACGAATTAAAATTGCAGGCAGAACCTCAACTCGGACTTCACGGACTCGGCCCTGGGCTCGGCGGAAAAGTCCCCCTTGCCCTACGGGAACTTCCAGCTCCGGGACTCCACGGTCCAGAGTATACTGCGGCACCCGCGCTACGGTCCCCGCAGCCCCCTGGCCAACAACTCCTATACCTATCTAAAGTTCGGCCTGCCCCGGGTACTGCCGCCCTCGAATCTCCGTGGAGGCAGGGACGCCGGCTCCAGCGGCTACGACTCCAGCGAGGAAGGACGCGCCAGGGCGGCTGCCGGCGGCAGAGCCTCGGCCTTCGCTTACATACCCACGATGCGTTCAGCCAGGAGCGACCCCGACTTCCGCAACAACGTGTCCCCGCAGGTACGGCTTTGGGGACGCGGCCCGGTGAAGAGGCTCACCAGTTCTCTTCCGGATTATCATTCGACCTTGGGGGATGGGGTGAGGGGATGAGGGAGGGGTGGGCGACTCGGCGGTTTCTTCCTCTTTTTTTCCCCCCCCCACCGCGAATTCTCTCCGATCTCGTGTTCTCGTTTACATTATCGCGCGCGCGCGCGGCGGGGCTACGGGAGGGTGGGGGGGGGGGGCAAAGAATATTATTTGCCACAGAGCTGACGGTCAGCCAAGCCACCCAATAAGAAAGATATTCTTCATATTTCATACCCCGACCGAACAAATATATTGCTCGTAACTCTACTATATACGTATATATATATATATATACATATATATATACCTAAAGAATCCGCGCCTCGTAACTCATACCTTCAACGTCCTCCTCTCGTATCTCTATTCATTGAATACTCTACCGAAGCCTACCAATACAATTAACCACTCAATTTTAATCCTCACACGTCCATACAACAACTATTCACGTAAAATCTATTCGAGAATCGTCCTTTTTAACTTATCAATTCCGAATTATCTTACGTGCAAAGTTTTCATGACGTTTCATGAGCTCAATGACTTATCGCTTACCAAGGACAGTTTCACGCTCAATGTCAAAACAAAAATATCATCATTCTATATAAAATATGATCTATGTATCATATATAACCGCTTTATACCCTCATACGTACAATAAGTAAAGGATTGTATTTTATTTATTTTTTTTCTTTTTTTTTTTCATTTATTTATTTAAATAGCTTCCTATTTAAAGTATTTTCATACGCATGAGAGTAAGTTACGTTGTATGTAAAAGCGGAATATTGTTTCGAGAGTCGGGTATTAAAAAATCATGTGCAATACGTATACTCTACACTTACACGTGTTATGTACATAAACGTTCTAATGAACACATTACCTTCCGATGAAAATGTTTGTAAATACGAAGAATTACAAATAATTCATCGATCTTTCACTCCTCCCTCCCCCCCTCCACCAAGTACGAATAAATTACAACCATTGCTTTCTTACGTAAATGCGAATATTTAAAACTATCAATAATTAATAACAAACCTCTGTTTGTTCTTTTCTCTCTAAATAACACTATAAAAAAACCTATTAAACTTTTTAATACCATTTTTGTTTTTTTGTTTTGTGTGCGTTTTTTTTTTCTTTTAATCTAGTAAGAATCCGCAGTTCTAAATAATTACAACTCATTATTAAATAAAAAAAATGCGTGCGTGCGTGCGTGCGTGCGCGTGTACATATAATTTCACGTGCATTTAAATGCTTTACATCGTAATTGCATATTGAGGAATACTTAATTAATGTATATTGACAGGTACTCTAATAACTCTTACTTTTTTTCTTATAAACAGAAATGAAAGTAATGTCTCAATAATAATAATAATAATAACGACGACGACGACGACGACGACTACAACAACAACAAGAACAACGATGATGTCGATGATGATGGTGATGATGATAATTTTGTTATAAAAGAGGGAGGTATATCCGACCCTTTAGAGGTATATCCGACCCTGAGACGCGATTCGATGAATATACGACGGTATGAAGCCTCACCTGGAAAGCTCTGGATGGACCGTCGGTGGAGGTCGGTGGATTCGTTAATTGGGGTTATTGGGGTTAGAGTAGGGTATCGGCCAGGCAGTAGCCGACCGAAATGACGGACGAGTCCTCTCGTTTCGTGGGTCGACCGCCTCGTTGCCCATCCTGTCCTGTCCCACGGCTGGGACGTCGACGCGCTGGTCTCGACCATCGACACGGTAACGGGCAGCCTCGCGCCCCTCCCATCCGACAATAACAACGACAATAACAATGACTAATAATAAACGACTACCGCGACGACCGCGACGACTGCGACGGGGACAGTAATAATAATAATAATAACGTTAAGAAACAATGTCAGTGAGGGTGTCGTTTGTACGGGCAGGGACGGGACAGCCACTCTCACATCGGCATGCATCATCAGCAACAGTACAATCATCATCATCAGCAGCAGCAGCAACAGCAGCAGCAGCAGCAGCATCATCATCATCATCACGCACTGAAGCCGGTTAGTCGGGAGTCACGTATGCGCAGCGCGAGCGAAGCCAACCTCCTGCAATCGACGGCGACCTCGCCTATGGGGATCGGCGCATCCTCGCGTCCCTTAACTAACCGGCGACACAGCATAGCCCCCATAGATCCCGGCCAAGTCTACGATCGCCACCCCATCCAGATTATGACTCCGCAGTTGCTTCAGCATCATCATCA
This sequence comes from Ceratosolen fusciceps, assembly GCA_018883505.1. Lineage (NCBI taxonomy): Eukaryota > Metazoa > Arthropoda > Insecta > Hymenoptera > Agaonidae > Ceratosolen > Ceratosolen fusciceps. Next base: position 910,283 of record RCIC01000040.1, read on the forward strand.
TCAGCAACAGCAGCAGCAGCAGCAACAGCAGCAGCAGTTACAGCCACCACCCCCGCCGCCGCCGCAACATCCCCATTTGCAACTGCGCGGTATCGAGGCTAACGGACCACGACTTCTCAAAGTATTATTACCTTTTATATACATATATATATATATGGCCTACGTATAAAATTTCACTCGTTACACCGTTAACGATTACTTCATTTAAAAATCATTCCTCACCACAAGCAAACACAATATATATATCATAATACTCGTTTAATACTTTTCGACGGCCAATAACATTTTCATTAAAAATATCTGAAATATATTTCATTAGACGAAGAGATAAATCATTAGCTTTGCGATGGTATAAAAATACTCCGTCGCGTTGCTTCGAAATAATATTATACAACCATTATTATACAAACAAACAGCCTTATTGTGCGTTAATAAATTTTAACTGAATAACGTCCGGCGATCCGATCGAGCGTCGATTTTCGTACAAAAAGCCTTTTCGTCGATACTGGATCGCGAATGGATTTACAAAAATAATACTTATGAGATTGACGTGGAAGGATTCCCCTCGGCTATTTTCCCACGTAAAGTACAGAAGGTAGCGTTGCATCGTTCACCGCTCATCCCCCTCCCAACCCCCCGAACAGCCCCAGCCGCCGAACAGCCCCAGCCGTGTAAGAACACAATGGCCTTATAGATTTTCTTTTGCAAGAGTGGAGCAGCCACCTATCTGCGGGGCATCAGCTTGGAAGCCGGGGCGGGGGATATCCTCGCCATCATGTCAACGAGCGAAAGAGAGGGGACGCTGATAATGGAAACGATATCGGGAAGAAGGAGAATCAGGAGAGGTGATATAATGCTCAACGGCAGACCTGTTACCGATAAGACTTTGAGGTACGGACGATTCCTCCCGGCATTACGATCATTTATTTACATACGATCATTTATTTATATACGATTATTTATATACGAGATCGAGTCCTTCGACTCCTTAACGGACAATTTCCAAGCCACGAAATTTTTACATTTGACCACGAAGATAAAAAAAAAAAAAATAAAATACAACCGACGCCGAGACCATGAATTTACAATACGTACCCTTTCGATTCGAAAGATCGAGCGATTCCCTGTATAAGTATCGTAACGCGAATTAAACTGGTCGGATATAATTTTTTTATCGGTAAGCAGCATCGCGCATCGGATGCTGGGGATACTTTATAGTGTACGCGTGTGTCGTCGGTGATGATTCCCATTTGTACGGCATTAGGTGGGATGCCCCCCGGTAGCTGTACTGGCCGGTAGCTGTACTGGCCGACCGGGTCATTGGGTGGGGTTATTGGGGGGTTATTCGAGAGGATATTGAACTGATGGGGCTGATTGATGTATGATATACCGTCTTCAAGGTCGACGGTCGCCTACTTATCGGCCGATAGCCCGGAGGCAGGCCTGAGCCCGAGCCTGACGGCCCTGCAGTGCCTGAGCTTTTATCGCTTGGTGCGCGGAGCGGCGGGTGTCTCAGCCCTCGAGACCGAGTCGATCCTGCAGGAGCTCGGGCTCGACGCCACGAAGCACTGCCTCGTGTCGAGCCTGACCTGCTCCGAGTCGAGGCGGCTCGCCCTCGCCTGCCGGCTCATCGAGGGCACGCAAATCCTAAGCCTGGACAGGCCGACGCGCGGCCTCGACATCTTCGACGCCTTCTTCCTAGTCGAGTACCTGAGACAATGGGCGCTGCGAGCCCAGAGGCTCGTCTTCCTCACCCTTCATCCGCCGACCTACGAAATCCTCACGATGCTCTCGAGGGTCACGCTCACCTCTGGCGGAAGGCTCATGTACTCCGGCCCCAGGAGGGACGTGCTCTCCTACTTCGCTTTGGCCGAGTTCCCCTGCCCGCCCTTCAAGAACCCGTCCGACTATTACCGTAAGCCGTGTCCCTATACCCCCCCAATAACCTTCTGCCGCTTCTTCAGCCTCTGCCCCAGCGAGCTCTTCTAACCTTTCCCTTTGTTTGTTTGTTTTTTTTTTTTTTTTTTTTTTTTTTGTTATCCAGTCGACCTGGTGACACTGGACGACCTCTCGCCCGAGGCGATGCTCGAGTCCTCGCAGCGGATCGAGCATCTGGCCGAGTTGGCGAGGAACCGGCTGGCCCCGTTGACCGACCCGGGACCACCCGGGCCCCTGCCGTCCTCGAACGCCGGTGCCAACGTCCTCGTCCAGGCTTACGCCCTGTTTCTGCGCAAGCTCGTCTACAGTCAGCCCTGGAGCCTCGCCGTGCTGTTGCGCAAGGTCCTCGTCGCGACGTCCCTCAGCGTTATCCTCGGCTCGGTATTCTGGGACGTGGCCAACGACTCGAATCTCCATCTCCGTGACAGGATTGGCTTTCATTACGCGAGCCTCGGCGTACTGTTCTGGCCGCTCAGTCTACTCGGCATCGTCGAAATCGTCAAGTGCAGGCCCGGCGTCGAGAGGGACATCGACCACGGCCTTTACAATCGATTCGTCTACATCGTCGTCGAGGTGAGATAGCTCTTCCATCTTCTATCTAGTCACTCGCCCTCGAGGAAAATACAATTATTTCTAAGAATAATCGGACCCAAAGCTTACTAACGGCGGAGGGGGCGTAACCTTTCTTGTTTGTTTGTTTGTTTGTTTGTTTTTCTTATTATTTATTATTTGTTATTATTTATTTATTATTTATTTATTATTTATTATTTATTATTTATTATTTATTATTTATTTATTATTTATTTATTTATTATTATTTATTATTTGTTATTGTTATAATTTATTTGTTTAAATACAGCTGGCGTGCAGCCTGCCGTCCTGGAGTCTGATATACGTGTCGTACTTGGCGCCGGCGTTCGCCATGACGGGGCTGCACCTGTCCGGGTCACCGGCGGCCGCCGATCTCTCCGGGCCGCCCGGTCTCTCGCCTGCGGACGAGAGCCTCGACAACCTGTGGCGCTACCTGAACCTCGGCCTCGTCTACCTGCTCCTCCAGCACTTCGTCTGCGCCCTCTTTGCCCGGCTCTGCGGCAGCTCGTGGAGCTTCCTCGCCCTGCCTGCTCTCGGGTATAGCGATCGGCGAGACGACCCTCGGCGCCGGCCTCACCCTGCACCTCGACAACCTCTACCCCTGGTACGGATGGACGAGTCCCCTGAGGTGGGTGTTCGCTATCCTGCTGCCGCCGATCCACAGTGCCGAGCTCATGAGCCGGCTGAAGAACTGCAAGGCCAAGCAGATACAGCGCCAGGACATCATCACCCAGAGCACCTGCGAGACACCGGACGGGCAATTAGCCCTCAGGGAGATAGCCCTCAACGACGTCGTCGGCCACGTACAGGAGGGATGGCTGCTCGCCTGTCTCGGCACCCTCTTCCTGGCCATTGTCGTCGCCTTTTTAACAATCAAACACTCCCCGAGCAAGAGCTCCCTACGCAGTATGCCCAACAAGCCCTAGTAGTGCGCCTGGTCATCTTTGAATGGGCGCCGTCGTTGGGCCATCGTCGCGCAACGACGGAACAACTAATGGAATTCCGATCGAAATCCAGAGTCTCTTGTGGATAGCTATAGTGGATTTTTTTTTTTCAACCCTCCCCCACCCCCTCCGACTCGAGGAGTCGGCTTTAACGTGCAATAACGACCTACTTACTACATGTAAACGAACCTCTTCACCACTCATCCAGTGCAATCAATGATAAATAATATTAAATATAGTATAACGACATTATATACATGCTCTTACGTACCTACTTACTTACTTACTACTTACTTACTTGCTTACTTGCTTACTTGCAAGAGAATACACGAGTATGTAAGAAAGAATGTATTGCGCGGTGCCATCCTATATTTAACCTGAAATACTATTTTCTTCTTCTTCTTCTTCTTCTTTTCTTTGTTTTTTTAAATCTTAATTCTACTCTCGCGTCACGTATAATCCCCAATTAAACTCCCCTCTCTCATTATCCTTTTCATTATCCTTATCCTTATCATTATTAATTATTAATTATTATAACAATTGCGATTGTATTATTGATTGCAATTTCTATAATATACTTTTTTTATATCAGATTGCGTAAATATCAAAATTTTGAAAGCGTAGCTTATTTGCCGAATCTTCGACTCTTCCAAATCAACAAAAGCGTGAATTTCAAAAATTCGAAAACCCGATTCAACAACGCAAGCGATCTCCGGTAAATTCATTAATTATTTAAATTATTATTATTATTATTATTATTTATTGACCTATAGATTGAACTCATAAAGTATGTAGAAATATATATGATGTATTTCAATTAAAAAAAAAAAAAAAAGAAGAAGAAAGTCTTTGTTCGGACCTCCGATTCTACGGAGTTTTTCTTTTGAAACAGAATTTTTCGATCGCTCGACGTCATTGCGGCATCTTTCACGCGTAAAAAGTAGAATATTAGTTTACGTTGACATTACAATGACGGATGCGTAAAGATATATCGATATATATCGATATATATCGATATATATATATATATACCATACGATATATCTACGCAAATGAATTTATAATCATCATACCAATGAATTATACGTGAATTTATTACAATAAAATGAATTCTTAGTCATAATGATTTTTTTTTTTTAATTTTTATGTAAAAAGAGAGGAAAAAATTATCTTTTACATTAACGTACTTAGAGAAATAATCTCTCTTATTATAATTACTTTTGATATTGTAATTTTTCATCGGGGAAATGTGCGCAAACGAAATCTTACGACAGTAGTTTCTCACATTCAAACATAGTACAATTTTTTTTTTTCTGTAAAAAAGATGTATAGAAAAAACATACGAAGTTAATATATGAAGTTTACAATATAAATAATTATCATTCGCTACTTACAACACGATTAGCTCAAAGCTCATTGATCTGCGAAAATTTGTAAAGAAAGAAAAGAAAAAAAACAAAAAAAAATCATTTACGAGTGCAATATTTTATTAAATTAATATTTTTTATATTAAGAATACGTAAGATTGTATTTAAGTAATATATATATATATATAGTTTAAGCATTTATTGACTATATGAAAATTAATTTGTTAGTTTAATTCAAGATTGATTATTTAATTAGTTCTTCGGAACAATATAATATATACGAGATCTAGATCTTTATAAAGCGTTGTGGCGTTATATTATAAGATATATCATGTGCAAGCGTATAATTTTAAATCTGTATTCGTTTTAAAATTCATTTTAATCATTTTAATCAACGGAACAATGTATTTTAAAAGATGAATTAAATAATTAATGAGACGAGCATTAAAAGGCCCAATAACCTATAATGTCTTTTTTTTTCTTTTTTTTTTTCTTATTTTATTCTGACATTGCATTGCACTATACGTAGGTAGTAGTAGTGGCAGTAGTGGCAGTAGTAGTAGTAGTATAATTGATTGGGTATCGAGTGAGGGGCGCGCGCAAGATTGAAATGAATAAACGAATGACGTATTTTACCGATAACAAGATGAATATTGAAATTTTTAATTATTAACAAAGCATGCGCCTAAGTCGGCGGCGCACATGGTCTATTACAATTATCCGAAAGAAAATATGGGTAAGGGGTCGAGAATCTCTAAGATACGCGTCAGGTTTACCTCATTGTCAACGCAACTGTCACTATTATCGTTACGGTCGGTCATTGTTGTCATTAATATTACCGATATTGCCATTAGTTGGCATCAGTGGATCGAAATGCATTCAATTGTCAAGCGCTTAAATGTAATCGTAGCCACGATAGCGTAGAATATAATACTGGGCCTTCGTTAACGAAAACGGACTTGATAAATCCGGACCGGATTTAATAAATTTTACGGGCAGACGTCGGTTATTGGGTAAAATGCGATGGAATTTATGATCCAAGAGGTATCTCGTAGGCCTCGATTCGCAACGATGCGATTCTCGTTGTGCGGAACAAAGGTAGTAGTGAGAAATATAATGTATAAGTGTCGGGTGGTTGGTCGGTCGGTCGGTCGGGGTAGGCTGGGGTGGGCTGGGGTGGCATCATCGGCCGTGACATCGTCTTCGTTCCTCGAGAGCGACTCCTTCGCCGATACGCTGCGACAGCCTCGAAAGGCTCGAAGGTCAAGGGCCCTTATACGTCCGGGAGCACGGATCGGTGGCGGTGGTGGTGGCGGTGGTGGTGGTGGCCGCGGTGGTGGCTGGGCGGGTGAGGGATAGGTACAGGGCAGGGGGAGGGAGGGAGCGAATTACCAGTTCCGGATCGTTCATCATCCCCGAGGGCCGAGTCGGATCGATATCGTCCGCACCTGCCCCCAATAACCGGTCGCCGTTTTAGAAGAAGAAGAAGAAGAGGAAGAGGAAGAAGAAGAAGAAGAAGAAGAAGAAGAAGAAGAACCCTCCGAACCTCGCGACTCGGCAACTCCTCGCGTACGATCGGAGGAGGTAAGGCGAGTAGAGCGAGGAAAGCCAACGGTACAATACCTCTAATCCCTTAACGATCCAACGCTTTTCGATTCCCGAGCCAATACTTGTGGGTTATTGGGGGTAATCGGGGGACGAAGGGAAGGCCGAGTGCGAAGAGCCCGGGGGCCGGCAATCGTACATTAGTACAAGTCGTCGCGTAACCGTGAGTGAGCCGAGACCGGGACATGGCGCTGTTGACGGTAGCGGTGGCGACGGTGATGGTGCCGATGACGGCGATGGTGCTCCTCCTCCACCTCCTCCCCCCAGCAGCTTTCGTCTCACCAAAATCCATAGCGCCGCCGGGGACTTCAGACGCGGCTCGTTCAGACGCTCGATCTCGATCGGCTCCCTTCCCTCCCCGCGCCGTAAAACTCTATTATCTATTTGCCAAGCAGAGAGAAGCTTGGCAAACTCCCGATACTCCCGCAGACAAAGACGGTGGTGCTCTGCTCTGCTCTGCTGTGCTGTGCTGTGCTGTGCTGTGCCTCTCTTTTCTTTAATCACGGCATTACGAATTGCGACGCGAGCTCATGCTTTTTTTCCTTAAGATTTTAGATCAATAAAGAGCAAGACGAGATTATAAGGAGAATAACCCCGTCACTTTCCAACACGAGCTCGGGTCCACGCAGAGAGTAGAGTATATTCACGATTTAGAAATTTAGCTCTCGGAGGCGGCAGACCCACGCGTATCTAGCCCATGATTTCCCCCCCCCCGTTCGATTTATTTTAATAACAATCTTGGGCGCGAGCGAGCGGCGCTCTCGTCTCGTCTTATCGTCCGCGTTATACATACATATCACTCTCTCTCTCTCTCTCTCTCTCCCGCTTTTTGCCTTTGAAGGCAAAAATACAGCGAGTTTATTTCCTCGATCCTATCAATATCGAGTAGCCGTCGATCATTGAGAAGAGCGATAAGAGACATTTAGCCGAGGCTACTCATCCAGACGTAATAATTATGAAATTCTAGTTCCAGCGTCGATATTACTTTTTTTATTTTTGTCTTCCAGCAATCCTGCAATAATCACAAAGCCGTTTCATTCGTTTGCGATACGAGATGCTGCTGCTACTACTGCTACTACTGCTACTACTGCTACTACTCACTACTATTAGTACTACTACTACTACCGCTACTACTACTACTACTCACTCACTACTCACTTGACGTGGACGAGCTCGCTCTCGATGCTATAAATTCCGTTCGGAATTTATATCCATCAATTTCATCCACGAGTCCATCTTTTCTCCCACCCCCAACCTCCACCACCACCACCTCCACCACCACCACCGCCACCACCACCGCCACCCACCCATCCACTACACTGCTAGCTTCCGGCCGACGTAGAGGAGCTCTTGGTCGACGAAACGTGATTGTGTATTGATATGAGTTTCTTTCGTTCCACATGCCGATGCCAACTCACCTTTCCCTCTCTCCCTAATCCACTGCACGTTGCCTTTCTTTCATGAGCTGGCTGGCCGGCCGATTGTACTCTGCCGAGAAGGACAGAGCGAGCCCAAGCCATTTACGGCTCTTGCGTCGTGCTTCGCCGCTCTTTCTTTATCCTTTTTCCTCGCCATTCCACCTCCCACGAGCACGACCGCAAAACAAGCGAGGTCGTTTCGACATGGCTTTTCTCTGTAGTGACGCGCGCTAGTCCCCTCTCTCTCTCTCTCTCTCTCTCCTCTCCGTCTCTCTCTCCGTCTCTGTTGTGCGCGCGCTCACCCTCTCGAGTTTAATGAAAAGTGCTTTTGTCAATGAAGTGACGTCAGGCTCGCGCTCATTGGCCGCGCTTGGCCACTACCACGTGATCGCCGACCAATCTTTATCGGACCGCCCCTCCCTCCCTCCCGCCCGCGGCAACGAGACATCACGCAACCCGTACGTCAGAGACGACGACGACGACGACGGAACGACCGTAACGGCCTCGTCGACCTCTCCGCGACTCCGCACAAGCAGATAAATCCCGATTCCCGGACAAAAGTCATCATCCCGCGTAGGAGATATATGTATATATATGTATATATATATATGTATATACATATGCCTTTATGCGTTCTCTCGAATTCCTCGGGCGGCGACTCGACTACGACCGGAGGAGAGCGACCCACCCCCCTTTGGCAACGGGCATTCGCCAGGATCTGAGCCACGGAACCGGACTCGCATTTACCGTCCTATCCCCGGCCGAATAAGCTAAATATAAGTACCAAGTACAAAGGCCAGCAGCGGCGTGATGGGGGGGGGGAGAGACGTAGATGGAGCCGGAGTTGAGCCGGAGCAGCTTGGCAATAGGCCGCGGGGACCCCTTGAGCCGCGCGCGGTTCCGCAGTTTCTACGCGGTCACTCCATGCCCAAATAAACCTTCGCTTCTCGGACATGAGAGCGATTGTGGGCGTAAGCGGGGCTCGGGGCGGGGCGGGGGAGCTGGAGGTGAGGGGCTGGAGGTGGGGAGGGTAGGCCGAGGTTCCGTATGTCCAGGGGAAGCGGAGAGGAGACGGCGAGGCAACGGCGGCCGAGGAGAGCGGCGACGGGGGTTAGGGGGGAGAGGGAGAGAGCGTGACAGAGCGTAAGAGAGTGAGAGAGAGAGAGAGAGAGAGAGAGTAGCGAGCGGGTTCGAAGGAGCTAGAAGAGGGCGGCGAAGGTGGGACAGAGGGTTAATGGGAGGGGGGCCAACGGCAGCGGCAACGGCGAGCGGTGACGGCGGCGGCGGCGGCGGCGGCGGCGACTGCTGCGGGTGTATGTAGGGAAGACGGCGCCGGTCAATCATTCCAGGCCCTCTAGTGGGAGAGAGAGAGGGAACGAGCGAATGAGTCTCCCTCCAGTCCCTCAGTGGAGCTGCGTCCCGACGCAAGAGTCCCGCGCGTCGTCCTCGGGTCGTCCCTCCGAGTGTCTCCACGAGCGTCCAAGAAGAAACTTGGTCGAGTCGCGAGTGCCGAGCTATACCGAGCGTAGCCGAGTAGCCCCGAGAGGGGATCGATATAGACGCGCGCGGCATCAGCAGCGGTGCAACAAATAGAAGAGGACGCGACGCCCTCCTCCTCCTCCACCTCCTCCTACTCCTCCTCCTCCCCCTCCTCCTCATTCTAATACCACCCACCCCGATTCCCCTCCTCCCCCAGGCAGAAGCCCGAGGAGGGTGCGATACGTAAGCTGGTGATATGCCAGCGGGCGGGCCCAGCCAACCGGGCCATCAGCCCCAGGAGGAGTTTCAGCAGCAGCATCAGCAGCAGCAACAGCTACATCAACAGCTACATCAACAGCATCAGCAGCAGCAGCAGCAGCACCTTCAGCAACAGCAGAAGCAAAAGCAGCAGCGTGATATGTGCGAACTCCTTGAGAAAGGCTTCGTTAGCGGGGAATGGCTGTCGCGTAGGCTAAGACGCCAGGGCGAGCGACTCCTCGTACTCGATTGTCGAGCCGGTACCGATTACGCGGAGAGCCACGTCCGAGGCTCGGTCGCCCTCGCCGTGCCCAGCATTATACTGAGGCGGCTTGCCGCCGGCAAGGTCGAGCTGCTCTCGACAATCAAGTGTCTCGAGCTGAGATCCCGAGTCGAGCTGCTGCTGAGAACCGAAGCCGATAATAACGATCATGAACATGCTGATGTTGATGTCGATGTCGACGTAGATGACGACGACGACGACGACGACGACGACGACGTCGACGTAGATGACGACGACGACGACGACGATGACGACGACGACGATGATAACGACAACGAGGCTCGGAGGGGACGCTTCATTCTCGTCGGGGACTCGACGGAACCAGCCGGACACCAGGGAGAGACCATTCACGTGCTCGCCCGGAGGCTCAGGAGTTGCGGCGGCCGAGTTGCCACGCTCGAAGGTACTTACTTCACGTATGCACGCGCGCACGCACCACAGCTATAGAGGTCGAGATAAAGTGAGATGAGAGTGAGTGAGTGAGTGAGTGAGTGAGTGAGTGAGTGAGTGAGAGAGAGAGAGACGACATGACACTACTCGTCGGCCCCGCTCCCCGCTGCCCCGCTGCCCCTTTGCCCTTTTACCTTTCTCAGTAGTCGTCGTCGTCGTCGTCGTCGTCGTCGTCGTCGTCGTCGTCGTCATCTACGTCGACGTCGACTTAACCGACGACTCGCGGCCGTTCAACTTTACGAGTTCGCGTGGCCGCTACTATCGAAAACTCTCTCAACACTCTCCCGAGATGGTAGTTAGCACTTGCTCTCGGGGCCCTCTCGATCCTCCATTCCTCGCTCGTCTTTCCCTCTCGCTCCAGAATCCAGACACCAGCTCCTCGTCTGCCTTCGACATCTTCATCCGTGTTTGTTCGTAGCGAGACCCCGCCTCTTACGCCCATATTTACCCAAGCTATCAACAAATATGCAACCCACCACCACTACCACCACCACCACCACCACCACCACCACCACCACGACTAGCCTTTCTCGTCTCAGTTTATCAATATAACTTCAAATGAAACAAAACAAAAAAAAGAAAAATATTTTTTTTTTACCACAACACACTCTTCGATCCCTATTTCTATGGGAAAACTCTCTTTGCGAGCCAAGCAAAACAATCAAATAATCATTCGTTGTACTCTAATAGTAGACGAGACAACTCAAACTATTCTTTGCATGCGTATATATGTATATATGTGTATATATATATACATACAAGTAGATTTTAATTTCTCATTGAAGTATTTGGATCCTTGTCAATTAAGCAAAATCTCTGCCATTCGAGATCTAATTCGCGTTTCTAATTTCCTATGCCACGTTCGGCAAAGCAAAATAATTTAAATATTTATATGTATGTGTGTGCGTGCGTGCGTGCGTGCGTGCGTGCGTGTGTGTATAACAAAGTCGCGGCTCTTGAAGATGGGGAAACTCAATATTCTACAATATTCAACAATATTAGCAAATTTAAATGGGGGGGGGAGGGAGGAAAAAAATTAAGCATAAAATGTAGAACAACGAGCTGTATAAAATAAGGGCTCGTGATGATGAATTAAAATTTTTCAGAACTTTTGTCCGCTTCGATCGAATTTCCTTTTTGACGAAACCACGGATTCGCTCGGCATTACGTTGTGCGTAACTTCTAAAATTAATATTGCAAATCAAAGACAATACAACTCCGTGGGAGGGAACGAGTAACCATGGATAACCATGGCTTTTGTTTATAACAATTTTCTAAGAACGTAAGGGGGTGGGGGGGACGGGACGTGAAAGACGTTGGCCTATTGGTCGGGTTTGCGAGTATCGGTTTCACGGACAATGATATACACCGACTCTCGACAAAAAAAAAGAAAGAGAAAGAGAAGGAGAAGGAGAAAAGAAGAAGAAGGCCGGGGGTTATTGGGGGGTGAGGGGGCGATAGAGAGAGAGAGAGAGAGAGAGAGAGAGAGAGAGAGTAGGATTAGGATGAAGAGTAGTTTGACGAGGAAAGTCCGAGAAGGATAAGTCGATTTTTCCTGTAAACGAGAGTCTCTCTCCTCTCCAGGGCTTTCCACAACGGCGCTGTGCACAACGGCGGGCCATGCATACCTGCGCCTCCTGGGCCTCAATAACCTTTTTGAGCCATTGAGAATGTGTTTAAGAGGCCCCCGTCATCCTTATCCTCCGACCAGTACACACGCTGCAATAAATCTTGTCTATAGTCGAGGGAGTGGGGCTAGCCGGAGAGGAGTATGACGATGTAGTGGTGCAGTCCGGCCGCGGCTACGAGCGGTTAGTCGGGTCGGGGCGAGGGAGGGGCGAGCGGGGGCGGGAAGGAGAGGAGAACGGAGAAGAGAACCTTCGCATTCTCGTGTTTCGGCGCCTCTGTCGAGCCCGGATGTTGCCTCTCCTCCTCCACCTCCTCCTCCTCCTCCTCCACCTCCCGTGTCTCTCAGCGTCCGCGCTGCCATGCACCGACCAACAAGCCGTTCACGTTCACAAAACCAGTCGCGCACTCCCTCTCGCCCGTATGCGAGACTGAGAGACTAAGAGAGAGAGAGAGAGAGAGAGAGATAGCGACGCTCCTTTATCTCGCTTCGGCTGCTCGCATTCGGCGGGGCGTTCGGGGCGAGCCATTGAGCTTGTTACTCGCAGGCAGACGCACGCACTTACGCACTTACGCACTTACGCACCTACGGACGTGTAGGTACGTTTGAACGCTTTCGTCGCTCCAAAGCCACTCTTATTGATTTACGAAAGAAAGGAAGGAAGGAAGGAAGGAAGGAAGGATTGGCGGTGATGCTGGGCAAGGATGTAGGCTAAAGCGGCCCGTGAATGAATAATTGCCTTAGCCGTCAATGCGTAGTACGCGCGTGTCGGCCGCTCCTCCCGAGGCCACCGGCTCTCTTTTATTATAACAATAACAATAACAATAATAATTTAAATAAATAAGTTTAAATAAGTTTAAATGAAACGTAAACGGTACTGGACGAGTCGTACAATACGAGCCGGACACGACTTTTTTATTTAAATTATGTTCCGTTTGCGAGTCAATTATATTTCGCTTAAATGCTCGTTTTGCAGAAAATGATTATTTCTTCTTCTTTTTTTTTTCTTTTTTTTTCTGTTTTTTTTTTTTCGACGATTCGCGTAAAAAGAGACAGGAAGAGCCTAATTTGCCAGAGCGACTTGCAGATAACTAAGCTATCCTTCTATTTTTAGACATTTTCGAAATCCCCTATCGATATCCGCGTATCAAAATTACATATCAATTATATATACCCGTGCATTCGTAAAATTAACCATTTCGCAGTAAATGTCCCAATCATCGTCACGTAAATCGTCATCGTCCAATTAAATCTAACGTTTTCGAGTACATAACCTATTTGACGTTACAACGTATAGATGGACAATAAAAATGGGAGAAACTGACTTATTTATAAACGCTGCTCGTTGCACAACGCTTTAAGGATTAATACAATAGCTTGGTCAAAATTACAAGCAAGTTCGCGTATTTATTATTAATATAAGAACGTCGATGTCGTAGAACGTACAGTTTACAAGGGCAAAGGGATATACTTTTCGATGGGGGACGTAACATTAAAGGGAACAGACCGTTCCTTATTAAAATGACGAGGGGAAAAGGAGTAAACAAAAACAATAACAATAATAATAATGATAATGATAATAATGATAATGATAAAACTGCATTAAGTAGTAATTGGAGGCATTGGATATAAGACGGCTGCGTTCAATGTACAATTCTGAAAATTAATATTTGCCTTGGTAAAGCGTGTCTTCATTGGTTCCATTCATCGATGCTCATTCATACTTGTATGAATGGCGGCCGTGGGCTAGCGCAAGCGCGCGCCTGCGCCGTCACGCGAAGATTCCGGATATTTCCCTTCTCAACGAGAAGCCTTCATTCATCGAGAAAAAATCGGCACATGCATGCGTACAAAGAGCTCTTACTTCTCCTCTCCTCCTCCTCCTCCTCCTCCACCCCTTCTCTCTCTCACGCTCTCTCTCACGCTCTCTCTCACACACTCCAGCCCACCCGTTACACTCCATTACTAAGACGTTTTCCGTTTCCGCTTCCGTTTCCGTTTTCATCACAGTAGATCATTCTGCCGCGCGCGTATATGCACGAGCTAGCTCTTCTTATACCAATAGGTCCGTCAATGTATTGTAAAACATTCAGATAATTATATTATGCCCGTAAACTGAGTTACACAAACAGATTTGACAGTTTATAATGCTCATTTCAAAATATTGTTTGTATTTAAAGCACAGTCCATTAAGTTTGGATGCGCGCGTTCGCGTCCGTTTAAGCATACGATCGATTTAAGTGGCGACGATCTATTTATTCTTAAATTTGATCGAACTTTACAAAAAAAAAAGAAGAAAAAATTAAAATTATTCCGGAACTCTTGTCACAAGGCAAATTACATTAGCCGGTTTTATTTAACAATTTATTTGTATTTCATTCGATATTTGAATTTGAATATCTTGATATTAAGCAGTAAAGTCTTTAAAACCAGTCAGAAAAATTCTTTCCTCGCAATTTTACGATTAATAATAATTAATATAACGTAATTCGTAAAATACAATATACGTAATCACGTAAAAATAAGAACAGTTATTATTTGTTGTTGTTGTTGTTGTTGTTGTTGTTTACTCCCTTCAATATGTTTCAGTGCATATTTCGTACATAAGCTTAAATAAACCGTGAGAGAACACTGAATGATTTATAAAAAAAATATGGAATGTAATCGTAAATTAAAAAACGGCCGTTAAATGTTATTAATTATTTATTATAAAGAAAGGGTTAAGGGGATCGATTTCATCTGAATGTACGAAGGTTTGTACTTTGAATGCGATAGCCGCACGCGAGCGTCTGTAGTAACATTTGCGGGGGCGATCTACGGAGATAGCGATAGTCTTATTAGGATAGATCCTCGACGAACGACGAACGCCTGCGAACGGAACGACGAATTAAATAATCCGAACACGAACACAAGAATCTGGAGTACGAGTAAAAAGGCCAAAGTCTCCACTCCACCCCACTCCCCCTCCCCCCGCCTCCTTTCGCCCCATCGGGCCGCCGTCGCTCAATACTTGACTCATTCTCATTCGGATCTACAATTTTAACTTGAATGAGAAAAATGACGTGGGAGCGGGACAATAAGCATCGACCGGCAACGATGAGCATGAAAGGAAGATAGAGAGAGAGAGGGGGGGTTAGAGAGAGAAAGAGAGAGAGAGCGCGCGCATGAGGAGCGCGCATGTTGGATTTGAATGAAATATTGATTCTTGTGAAAAGGTAACCAAAATACACGCGCGCGCGCGCAATTCACATTGGTTAGTAAGTACCTCTTACTCTCCCTCCCTCTCTCTCACTCTCACTCACTCACTCACTATCGCGCCCAGCCTTTTGTATATTCATTCAACTTGTATTCGCGAAAATATTATCGTTTGTAAGCTGCAAACGTCATCGAAATTAGTATTTTACATTCACATACGTAATGTACATAAAGGTGTATTATACTACTTGATAATCGGAAAAATAGGAGAAAAAAACTTTCAACGTAAATTTCTAATGAATTTTTTTGTCTCAGAAAACTTTGAAAATAAATTCATGCGAAAGCTTATATTGCGTACGGCTTAAGATAAATGAAACGAACTTATGCTTATATATGTCGGGGAAGGATTTTTATGAAAAATTGTAATTTCCTCTTTCAACTGGTGAATTCATATAAATTTTAATCCCTACTCATTTACTGGAGATATGCCAACTAATACGAAAGTAAAGCAAGATATCAAATATACAAATATATAATTATTCCGTTTTAATTTACAATTAACAATTTCATAAATGTAAAAGCTATTACTTTGTTATTGCTAATTTAAATTACTGATACTTTCAATTGAATAAGTCCCTATTGAACTTATTATTAATTAATATACATTTAACGGTTCTGATTCAAGTGAAATATTGACGTTGACGGTAGAATCACAAGGTCTATCCATCTATAATTTATATTGTTATAACTTGAGAGTAACGTTTATGTTTTATTGGGGGTTGAATTGCCTGTTACTTTTATACAATACAATAACACGAAAGGCCTTAAATAATTAATTACATTAGTTTTAATTAATTATGTGAAATACGGAGGTACGCGATCGTTCCCATCTGCTCGATTCGAACACCACCTGAACCTCGCACCCCCCCCCCCCCTCCCTCCCTCACCCTCTGCCTAGCTGGTACTTTAGCGGGAGCTAAGAACATGGCCTCGATAGGACGATGAGCACCGCCGGGCCCGAAATCGAAAGGGGCCGGGGAGAGAGAATTAATTGAATACTGAAACGCGTCATGGGCTGTCCGGGACGAGACGAGTCCAAAAGAAAAAAAAAGAAAAAAAAAGTAAGAAAGAGAGAAAAAAGCCAGTGCAGTGAGTAAAGTTCAGGAACGAGGAGTGCACACGAGCCACCGCCGTGCCTGCCCTCCACCTCTCCGCGTCCCTCCTCCGGGGGGGGGGGCGCAGAGCAGTCCGCCACCGCCACCGCCTCCGCCTCCGCCTCCGCCTCCGCCACCAACAACACCCCCTTTAGTTGTCGTTGCGTGCCCCGCCCCCACCCACTCCTCCACGACCCGCGTCGTTGACATAAGCACTAACGGTTTTTTCCTTTTCTAAAATATCAATTGCATTCTTCGTGCATTCACGCTTTCCCGTGTTTTAAACGACTTCGTATTTCTTTATAAAATATATTAACGTCTTCTCGGGGGTCCAAGGGGCTCAAGGGGCCCAAGGGGCTCAAGGATTTCAACGATGATTATTTATTCTCTCCTACGATCTGCAGGAGATGACAGATCGAACCGTTTCTTTTTTGCCCCCCCCCCACCTCTCTCTCTCTCTCTCTCTCTCTGAATTTCAGAGTAAAAAGAGCTGCTTCTTCTTCTTCTTCTTCTTCTTCTTCATTCATGCTTTGCACGTGCCAATCGTATCTAATACCTACAAATGGATTATTAAATAACACCGTGCGTGCGTGTGAACGCATACGTACCCCAATAACCCCAATAACCACCATCAACGTCGATGGAAGCAGCACTCTTACGAATATTTATTTATCCACGCTATCCACGACCCAATCGTACAGAAAGTCAAATGCTAACAATAACAATATTATAAAATTTTAACAATCAACGAGTATTAATAATAATAATAATAATAATAATAGAATAATGTCACGTAATGTGGTAATTTTTGACTGTTCGATAATCCGGTAATTAATAACTAATAATTCTAATAATTCTAATTTACCATTGGGCTTGATTTCTTAAGGTGGATTCGGAGCGTTCAGGGACAGGTATCCGGAGTGGTGCGAAGGCAGCCAGAACTGCAACGAGGGCCCGACGAATACCGAGACGAACGAAGGAGAATTGATGGGCCTCAGGTCCCTCAGAATATCCACTCCGTCAATGAGAGCGTATTCCGATTCGGATAGCGACAGCACCTGCGATTCCATTGGTAAGTCCCACGGGATTGTGGATAGATTTCGTATAGATCCGATCAAGAGAAAAGCGACTTCTTCGTTCGGCTCATCACTACGTATTACTTTGAAAAGATACAAGACATGAATACAAGTTTCATAATTGATGTAATTAAAGGCGCCCGAATCGTAATGAGTACTTTATTTTTTATATCTTACCGACGGGTCGTCGGATCTAAAAACTTACGTGTCCGTTACGAGAGCCGGTCGTCATTGAGGAAAAAGAAGAAGGGGGGGGGGAAAAAAAAGGGAAAAAACTCCTTAAATTCAGTTTATTAATATTTTCATAATTTATCATTGTCATGTCGGATCAATCAATCATGTCGTATTATCAATTGCAATAATCACGGGGGAAATATATATATCGATTTGAATTAGTTGAACAGGGAGCGTATGATTTGTAAAATAAACGTGACCGATATTGATACCCTTCTGTGATTCTGCCCTTAGACCAAATCAATGTCTGCCAAGGGATAATAATATTTAAATAAACGAAACTCCTACTCACTCCTGAATAATAAATAAATAACAAATTCATAAATAAATAACAAATTGATAAATAATGAATAGTAATAGTAATGGATATAAAGTGCCAATGTCAATGTGTTGTGTGTGATTGGATCGGATTCAGGGCCGGAAGACGATAAGGACTTCCCAGTGGAAATCCTGCCGCACTTGTACCTCGGCAATGCCGCCAACAGCGAAGACAGCGAGGCGCTGACTCGTCACAGGATACAATACATCCTGAACGTCACGGCCGACCTGCCGAACGTCTTCGAAAGCACGGGCTCCATTAAATACATGCAAATACCGATAAGCGATCACTGGAGCCAAAACCTAGCAAGTTTCTTCCCACAGGCCATACAATTCATCGGTTCGTACAATCCATGCAAACCCTCGTCGTCATGCTCATCATTATAACATATCCACGCGTATCGTGGAATAATAATGTCCATTAAATCTATTCGGTATTGGGCATTGTGCATACGCGATTCACCTGCTTCTTAACCTCAAATCATCTCCCGCCTTCTATATACATTTAAATAACTATTTTCCCTATAGTTATTCACTCTGCCACTACGAGGATTCGTGTATGTTTCGTATGCACGTACGTACGTATGCGTATACATATGTGCATAGAGATACGTAGCACCTCGTCTCCTCGCTACTTTTAACGAGTCAAGGTCAATAAGGCTAATTACGAAATAATAAAAGGTTCATTATCCACTGCAAAGTACAAAGAATCGATGCGCACTTTCGACAATGGATGAACGGACATTAGCCACAAGCGTATATTCGTTCCTACGCGCTCGTCCCTTTAATCTCGATGAGATTGATGAGATTGATGAGATTGATTTGATTGATCGATCGTCGTCGATGCAGCTCGAGATCGATTAATCGAACGTAAAAGTTAACCGGGTATTCCTCCGTGCGCACAGGGTACGGGAGCACGGGAGGGAGCACGGGAGGGAGCACGTGTAGTGGTCGACCCGACGATTGCACACGGAAGTGGCCGATAATTATGAATTGAGCTCGATTATTATTATTATTATTATTATTGTTGTTGTAGTGACGTTATTGATCTTACGAGAGCGGCGTTGAACTGAAATCTTATATCGAGAGCCACGGATACGTGCGTACAACTTAATAAGCAAACGGGATAAAGTAACCTAGCGAACGTGTATTGATAAGAGGCGCAACGGAGAGGCCGCGTGTTACGGGACATTATAGGAAAATGCTCGTTTGAGATTAAGCGACGGCTCCAGGGTAGAGGGGGCGGAGGGCGGGGACAATTTTTCCCACGCCTCGAGTGGGTAAGAGTCCGTGGCGGTAGTTATACGGTATCGTAAATGTCCCCTTTAATACGAAGCCAGAGGCAATTAAAGAGCGGATGTCCGGGACGTGGGCATCATAGGTGGTAGACGCGACTCCTCCACTTGTCCCCGCAGGGGGCCTTTGTCGTATTTCACGGTCCACCGGAAGAGCGCCGAAGGCATATTTACGCGCGATCGAGCCCACCGTTCCCCCCGAGGGATTCCAACCAAAATATCTCTCTGTCTCTCCCACTCTCTCCCCGTAGCGGTGCGTAAGAGTGAGCGAGCACGTGACCGACCCCGGTAAATCCTTGGTATTGTTACAGAAGAGGCGCGCAACTCGGACAAGGGCGTGCTGGTGCACTGTCTGGCCGGGATCTCGCGCTCCGTCACGATAACCGTGGCCTACCTCATGCACAAGTGCAGCCTCAGCCTTAACGACGCGTTCAACCTGGTGCGCAGCCGCAAGTCCAACGTGGCGCCCAACTTCCACTTCATGCAACAGCTGCACAGCTTCGAGGCCGAGCTCAGGGAGCACCGGGACCGCGGTGTCAAGGCTTCGGCGGCGGCGGCGGCGGCGGCGGCGGCGGCTACGGAGCAGCGATGCGTCGGCGCCTGCAGATCCGGCCTCGCCTGCTCTTGCCCGGCCACGAGCTTCCTCAGTCCGATCGACCTTGGGCTCAGCCCCGACTCGGGCATCGAGTTCGACAGGTGGGCCGCGAGCACGCCCGCCGAATGAGACGGGCCCGGGGGGACCCAGTACAACTTCTGAGGCACCGGGTCACCCCCGAGACGATGTGTCGCGCATACATAAGGCCGGGAGGCCCTTGAGGTCGCGAGGTCGCGAGGTCGCGAGGCCGCGGGACCGGCTACAACTTCTCTCGCCCTCCTCCACCCACCCACCCCAACCACCCTTATGCCATCCCTCTCCCTCGCCACCTCCACCAACCCTCCCCCCGATCCGAGCCCCGACTGTCGCTCTTTTCAACTTCCAGTCTTCCCGCGCGAGCTGATCGAACCGACGGAGGACGTCGCGCCTCCGACATCTACCTGACGCTAAAAATAAAAGAATAAAATAAAGAAGAAGAAGAAGAAGAAGAAGATGATGATGATGATGATGATGATGATGAAGAAAAACTCGAGCAGCTTCGCGTCGTCGCACCTCTCCCTGCCCACCCCCGCCTCGGCAACCGGCCATTCGTAAACCCGAATAACCGTCGGCTCTCGTTGCCTCTCGTTATCCGCCTGACTCATCACGAGCCTTGAGTTACGCTTACGGAGGCAACGACCAAGAGCCAACCGTCTCTAGGTTTACATGCACCTCGGGGTTAGCGCTCGATACCCCCAATAACCCCGCTGTCGTTTTCCTCTACGTATAGAGATCTTGTGTGTATATAGAAAAGGACTGTTGCGCACAGACTCGTCTCCGCTATATCTTGTTGTAACGTGACCTCTGGCGCTCCTTTAGGCGTTCAACCATTTCCACGCGAATGTTTCCATGAGCATGAAAACAATGGAATTGAATAATTGGAAGATGCGACGGGAACTGCTGCTTCGAAGCGTGCGTAAGCTTGTGCGTACATAGTCTGCCTATTATTTCTTACAATGTACGTCATTATCCTACTTGTATGGTCATTATTATTGGCGGTTATCGGGGTTCGTCCCACCTAAAGGAGGAAAGCTTTTAATTGGGGGCAGGTGGGGTGGGGAGGGGCAAACAAAAAAAAAAAAAATTCCTCGACTTCTGAAGACGAGAGGGACGAACATTACATGGCGAACAAAACCTTGTAATCTTTAATGTATTAATAAACGGGTGTTCACTAGTTGTCGTGCGATTCCGTAAAGGCTCAGCAACGATCCTGTCGACCCTCTCGTTATTTGTAAATAAATAAATTGTCCTCGTGTGTGCAATTGCCGTTGTTGGGCTTATTAAAAAAAAAATCATATGATGAATATAGCAAAGGTCGAGCCATAACATTCTTATGCCATACCATTTTATCCATCAAAGTAAGAGTCAGTTTAGTCGAAAGTATAATAATAGGCGAATCCGTTGGCTCGTCTTGTCCACGACTTGTGTGTGTGTGTGTGAGAGAGAGAGAGAGAGAGAGAGAGAGAGAGAAGAGAGAGAATAGGCGGACAGGATGGATAAAGTAAGCGCCGGCGCCGGCGCCGGCGCCAACGCGACACCACACCACACCACACCACACCACACGAATCATTACTGAATATCTCGACAAAGTGTCCCAACCCCCCAACCCCACCCCACCCCACCCCCGCTTTAACCCGCTCGGCCTCTGACCAGCAATTTACTCGTTTGCTGTCGATTACGGGCAATTAATTGCTGCAGGAAAACTAATGAAAAAGTTGAAAGTTGAAGAAAAAATAGTCTCCTCGTTAAATCGACAATTTTTTACTACTTTTCTTTGGTTTTCGTTTTCGTTTTTGTTTCTTATAATACGCGCCTTTGTACAGATCGCGGCGAGCTAATTACCCGGGCAAAGAAATATCAAGAGCGTTTTCGCGGAAGGAAAGAGATATATATACGGTGATAAAGGGATACCGAGGGGAGAGAGAGAGTGGGACAGAGAGAGAGAGAACGGATGCGAGATCTCGCAATTCAATACTTGTTCGTAGAATCGGAGCCACGGCCGTCAACTCGATATTAATTTCAATTAAAAATTATCTCCCCTCGGTGCATTAGCCTCGCCTTTTGTCTCCTCCCCCCCCCCTCAGCCTTCCTGCCGCCACCCCCTTTAACGGACTTTATATCTTTATATAATTACTTTGAGTTTTGGGGCAGAGAAATTTTTGTGCTTCCTTCCGCTCTCTCTCTCTCTCTCTCTCTCTCCCACTCTCTCTCTCTCTCTCTCGCTCTCTGTCCTCGCGATATAATTTGTTGTGCCATTTACACGCAATGACAATAAGAAATTTATCGAATCCATGCTGGTTAACAAGACTCAACGGACATTAAAACAATTAATTATTAAACGAAATATTATCTCATACGTCTCAACGCCTGACTGTCACGACATTGCGATTACAATTAATTGGTCTCCATGAGACACATCATTAATTAGATCAAAATAATTAAAATAATTAAAGAAGCAAGCTTAAAGTGTTTATACGTACTTTTTATATCAATAGTTTATATCAAGATTTTTTCATTAAAAGCTAATAGAAACTCAACATCTTGTTTTAAGATAGTTTTTTTTTTTTTTTTTGCGTATATTTTTCTACGTAAATCACATTGGCCATAGAAGCATTTAGTTTTTACTAAACGTTCACTAGTATCACGCGAATCTCAAGAACTTGTTAGAGAATCCATGGATTCTTAAATTTTTTTTTATAAAGTCGATAGAATAAATAAATAAATAAATAAATAAATAAACGCATATACTTATGCTCAAATTTCTTTTTCCATGATTAATGTCTTCATTTTTATTCCATTTAATTATTATTATTATTTAATTATTTCTTCTTCTTCTTCTTTTTTGCCAACTGTTTGAATCCAATAACAATAGGAGGAAAGAAGAAATAATAACGTCATCGGCATTTTCCAATATATCATTATTATTGATATATTGGAATTCCAATTTCTTTGTCAGTAACAATAAATAGGGAAAAGGGAAGAAGCTTATATTGCAGTTAAGATTCGACGTTATCGCGGGTCATTGTATGAGAGCCGAATTAATAATTACGAATTGATAATTAATAATGTCGAGGTACGATTCCTGCCTCGGTTTTGGTACTTCTTCTTTTTCTCTTTTTTCTTCTTCTTCTTCTTCATTACATATTGGAAAAACGTTTGCTTAACGTTTCCTTAACTTTAAAGGAGTAAAAAAAAAAAAAAAAAAATTAAAGCAATGCGGTCGCTTCATTAACTTACGATACGATACTCTTCAGAATTATGTATTATTAACAAAAATTCATAGACAAGATTCGACTACTACTACTGCTACTACTACTCACTATCACCACCACCACCACCACCACCACTACCGCTGCTGCTACTACTACTCGATTGTCTCTACGTAATGAATTAGGAGATTTAACAATGTTTAAAGAGAGTGCCTTTTCCTATGCCCGTGTAAGAATTCTACTCACACGCGTCGTTTCGTGAAACGTAAATCTTTGGGCGTAACGCGGTTATGACGTACATTAAGATTACATTAAGATGACAGACAGAGTTCAGTTCTACGATGTTATTCTGCTTTTAACGTTTCGTCGCCTATCGTAGCGAATCGTAGACGAGAGGCTGCGCGTAGATCGGGTCGGGTAAAGCGACGTAGATCACAGAGGCTTCGTCTTAACGTCCGTCTTAACGTCCGTCTTAACTAATTTAAATGAACAATAAATCGATGGCCGAGCTTTCTTCCGAGTTGGTTTCTAATGTTGGCAAATGTCCTCGGACCCTCCGTTATGAATTTATATTTACGAGCAAACGCAATAACGGCTTAGGAGCGCGTAATTAAATTGCGCGGGATCTCAGGGATGCGGATTTATTGAATGATTGTTGGCGCAGAAGTGAAGATCGCGTCCCGCAATTTCCCTTTCCCTGCCCACCGTTTCCCTTAGTATCCAAGCGCCGGCCTCGATAGGAAATATCGAAATGTCAAATAACCGGCTAAAGGGTAGATTTTCGCAATCCTGCGCGCACGCGTCTCTGCGGCGGTTCTCTCATCGGTAGAAAGATATACCGTTAACAAGTCATCCGCCCGTAAAAACCGTTAAAACCCATTGGGAAGGCTGTATTATTTTCATCGATATCAATCAATATAAATTTACGCTCCAGCTACGTCGCTACATTAGGAAGATTTTGTCTCGGATAGGACTTTTTTTCCCCCCTCCCCTTTAGATTTTAAGCCGCGCGTAAATAAACCGTGGAAAATCAAAATAATTGTACATAAATTGACGCTTGTGCCAAGAGCGAGCCCGTTTTTTTTTTTATCAAGTGCATTATCATAGTACAACCCCTGTAGGGAAAAGTCTCTTTATTTTCGCGTAGTTAGATGATGGTGCGGCGTTTCAACGCTATCGTCGTTCCTCCAAACTAACTATGGCTCGCGCAAAAAATCTACGCAACTCTATCGTTATTTAATCAGATAATCAAATCAAATCATTCATTATCAATTTTTCAAAACTATTGCCTATTTTTTTTTTTTTTTTTTTTTTTCTTTTTTTTTCTATTCCCATTGTAATTATTATTATTATTATCGCTATTACTATCACTATTATTTATTGAATGACTTGTTGTGATAAGAGTTATTAGTATTAAAATAAATCCTCACTTCGTATTGCGAACAAGTTTTTAAATCTAAGCATATGGATATAGCACGCAGAGGCGTATGTTTAATAATTTACGTAACTGCCCTTATTTAATAATGATAATCTGTATTAAGATGAAGAAAAGACTGAAGCTTCGTCCATCTTTCCTACGAACATCTCTCTCCCTCTCTCTCTGTACGTACCTGCGTACGTACCTGCGTATGTATATATGGAGAGAGAGAGAGAGCCCTTGATCGTTAAAACTAATAATTTGTAAAGAATAGTCAGAGACACAAGACGTGTCTGCCATTTGCTTATTTCCCTCGATCATATATTAAGCGATTTTTTTGTATACTTCCATGTTTGTGTAATTAATAATGCCGTTATATGTTTAAGCAGATGTTCAATTGATTAATGCAATTAAAAGGATATGTAATGAAAAACCCGTTGTCCTTAAACGATAAATAATTCCGTTGGTCCCACTGGATCGATTCGAGAATCAATCCGAGAATTTGTCTAATAATTTCAAATTTACTGCATACTTGATGTGTCGCGGTGATGTGCCAGGCATACATCTGTCTAATGTGATATACAACGTTAGATAAAATCAAGAATAAATCTACGAATACATTGTTCGATTAATTTTCTTGTAATTCGAATAGAATTTCGAAGAGCGTTTGTCATTCGTCAAGCGTTCGGCCCTTCAAATGTCACTTGTTCATTAGAATCGCTTGGTTCACGGTCAATTCAAACTGTCACAGAAACCGTCTCTAACTAACTAACTATTTAAATACACGACATTATTATTGATCATATTGTTTATAATGATGTTAAGATTTCATGACAATGTCGAATGAGCATATCGAAGCGAACTATATGAATAGTTATAACGCGCGTGTACCTTAAAGCTAATTTCCGAACTCTAAAGTAAAATATTTTCTTCTTCTTCTTCTTATTATTATTATTGTTATTGTTAATATTAATATTATATGACAATGTTCTCGATAATACGTTAAGGAGAAAGGAAGCTGTTTACTTGAAGACGGGACGTTTAAGGTGTGCACTTGGCATATTAACGTATTACAAAATATTTATCTTTACGTGAATCCTAAATATTCAATGATATGATTAGATGTCCTCTGAATAGAAATCCTACGATTTGAAAAAAAAGAAAAGAAGAGAAAAGTAGAGAAAAGAAGTGAAAAAAAAGTATTTACATGTGCCAAATATTAGATAACGAGAGCTTTACAGAACAATCTCGAATGGAAATAATCTAAGGCTTCTTCTTCTTCTTCTTCTTCTTCTTCTTCTTGCGATAAAACTCATCGCTCGTATCTGATTACCGACACTTGCCAGGGGGGCTTGCCAGGGGGTTATTGGGGATGATGGATTCTCGTTGGGAAGTTCTTCTTTATCGTTCACTTTATTGCAGTCCCGTTGATATCCGTTAGGGCCGTTAGAACAAAGTAATCTTCTATACTATCTTTCATCTTATGCAACGCAAGCGCTTCGCATCCGAAACGCTATTAACGAACGCTATTCGATGGTGTTAATCCCCATCGTTGCCCTTTATGCCAGATATCGTTAATCGGTAACGTTACGTTGGCTCTTGTATAAATGCAAACTTTCGTATGCACGTATCGCGTAAATTTCCTATTGCGATTCGATGACTTTACGCATTTGTCAATAAGGATTTAGAGGCCTCCGAGCTCGCGAGTTTGAATATACGAAAAGATCGCTTAAAATCAAATTATAATTAAAAATTATAACAATCCTGAATACCGCGTAGTAGCAGTAGCAGTAGTAGTAAGGATTGTAATGTTAAAAAAAAACAAACAAACAAACGTCCATGCGCTCTATTGAAAGTGCGCGGCTCGGTCCGTTGTGGTAAAAACTACTCTTCGTCTTTAAATTAGAGATTCGTTATTAGAATTCTTGGATGGCTTTCAAAGACAATTTTGTATATACCAACAAACGTCAGTCCATGTGTAATTTTGTCTAATGGGGAATTATTGTTGGGAATTGCGCTCCTCTGACACAAGTCAGAATTACATTAAAAAAACAACAACAACAACAAACAATTATCCCATTATGCCTGTCTCGTTTGAACTGCGGCAACGTAATTATAAGCGAATAAATAATGTAGGCAGCGAAAGAGGGAAAGAAGAGTAATGAAAGTATGTCCGCCCAGCCAGGCCTTACATAAAAACACTGTACTTTATTTTTCTACGTAAAACTGCGTGTAGGGTATGCCGAGAAAAGAGGAAGGAAAAAAAGGAGGGGAGGGAGAAAAAAAGAAGAAGAAGAAGAAGAAGAAGAGAAATATAGAATTGCAGGCGTTCGTTAATATAGCGGAGAGGGAGAGGCGGTCTGGTTTTTGGATTCGTTGGTTATTAAGTAGTATACGCGAGGTGCGGTCGATTAAAGGAGACAATACGGAGAGGGCGTGTAAATAAATATCCCAAGGTAATGTAGAAACGATCGGGCTGCTACATTGTCTTATTACATGGGCCCGGGATCGTACGTATATGTATCCGAAAACATTATTATTACAAAACTCAAGGTAAAGGCTTAACGAACGTCTCTATTTTATCTCGTGAATATTTTTATAAGATTAAATGAAGCAAGAACGATATAAGCAGTAGGCGAAATTGGAGAAAATTGATTGCCTTTGAGGTCGGTTGGTCGCTTGGTTGGTTGGTTGGTTGGTTGGTTGGTTGGTTGGTTGGTTGGTCGGTCGTTTGAGGGCTCTGAACGCACTGTAAGCCCCTTGTAAAACGTTAATGTAAAATAAAAAAACAAGCATTAAATGACTTTGATAAATCTACGCGCCCCGTTTTTCTTGTTACGATGTGCATAATATTTAAAAACAAAAAAAAAGAAAAAAGATAAGAAAAAAGAAAGAAAGGCCCTTAAAGTAACACTGCTGCTGCTACTACTGCTACTACTACTATTATTATTATTATTAGTTATTTATTCGACTACGAAGTTCTCGAGGTTTATTAATCGAAAATGGGTAGCGACGAAACCCATTGGAAAATTACGCGGTCCCTTATGGGGTTATTGGGGGGGCGGGGGGGGGGGGGTGAACGTCTTAACGGTTCCAACGCAAATCATTCATAATGTGTATAAAAATAAATAAAGAAAATGAAAGCATTCCGATTACGAACGTAATGATATAAATAATTTAAAATAATTTAAAATGAAATACTTTGTAATGCATTCGATGCATGATTTTCATTGCTTAAAGCAGACGCCGATACATCCGACAATTACATCTAAATACCAAACTAACTTCAAGCTACGTGTATTGCAAGTGTATCATATGTGGAATAAAAAATATCCGAAAGCTCGAGAATTGTAATTATTTAAATTCGACATTCATTGTTATTTTAATTACTTGTATGAAAATTTGTCTGTAATTATTAATTATATATCTATTGCCTTTAAATTACCTTTAAATTATCATTTTCAAGTGATCGTATAATAATATTACTGTTGTTGCTATTATTATTATCATTATTACTATTATTACTATTACTATTACTATTATTATTGTTGTTATTATTAGGGAAATAATGACGTCGACAATTAAAACTCGTTGTTGAGACTTTCGAGCGCAAAACTTATCCGTTCTCACGTGTAACGGACTTACGAATGTAAAAAAAAAACAAAAAAAAACAAAAAAAAAACAAAGCCCAAGCCTATGGGTAATCGATGGGTAATCGATGGGTAGAAAAGCGAATAAGCGAATAAATGAATGCTGCATGAGGCTGGCATCCATCCTCCTTATTGTAATTGTAATATTCTATACTGTTATCCGTTACGTATACCTGAGACGATAAATAATCCATGGCGCAAGAAAGTTTATTCAACTACCAACTGCATCATTTAAATTATTATTTTTTATGCATCGCTGTACATATTTTAACCGATTTGCATTAGATATACATTTTTCTTTATCCAAAAATATATAAACTAAATTTGTTATCATGACTTTTATATTTTTTTTTTTTAATCATTCTCGAATATCCTTAAATTTATCCCTCAATCGCTTCATCCATTTACTCAATAGACTTCCTTTTATTCTATGGGCACAGATTTAAATATGCAAAATTAATTATACATGCCGTGATGAATAAAAATAAAATTTTATTTTTACGTAGTCTATTTATTATTAATTTTTTTATTTTTATTTCTTCATTTCTTCAATTTTTATTTCTTCATTTCTTCATTTTTTATTTCTTCATTTCTTCATTTTTTATTTCTTCATTTCTTCATATCTTCGATTTGTTACATTTTCATATTTTTATTTCTTCATTTCTTCATTTTTTATTTCTTCATTTCTTCATTTTTTATTTCTTCATTTCTTCATTTTTTATTTCTTCATTTCTTCATTTTTTATTCTTTCTTTTCTTCTTTCTTTTCTTCATTTCTTCATTTTTCTTCATTTTTATTTCTTCATTTCTTCATTTTATTTCTTCATTTTTTTATTTCTTCATTTCTTCATTTTATTTCTTCATTTTTCATTTTTCTTCATTTCTTCATTTTTTTTATTTCTTTTATTCTTTTCTTCATTTTCTTCATTTTCATTTCTTCTTCATTTTTTATTACTTCATTTCTTCATTTTTTTTCTTCATTTCTTCATTTTTTATTTCTTCATTTCTTCATTTTTTATTTCTTCATTTCTTTTATTTATTTCATTTCTTCATTTCTATTCT